>WHVE01000678.1:0-71824 GCA_015178995.1 Trichophaea hybrida | reverse complement strand
ATAGAGAGATGACAGCGAGGGAGAAGATGACAGCGAGAGCGAAAATTTCAGTGGGAATGAGAATAGTGAGGACGATGAGAACAAGAACTTGTCAGCGGCCCAGGTACCAATGATGACATCGAGCATAATATAATTGAAGTTGCGCCACGGTGTTGAGAGATGCAGTGATAATTTTCGTCATGAGTCGTGTGCATTATATGCCAGTCAGTTCATGGAACACTGATCTGACTGGTTCATTCGTGGAAGGTGGGACTCCATGAACTGACCAGTCACTCCACGGAGCAACAAACTCCACGAACTGACTAGAACATGGATCATCCTTGCAACTGGTGAGGCCCTTGCGCATGCATGTGAAGCTGCTGCCGCCGCTGCCGCAGGCTGCACACATACTTACTGACTGGTACGACCAACCAATAGCAAGAACAGGATGACTACCTACATGAGTTGTAGCAACGCACCATGTGCAAGCGGTTCTTCACACTGAACACAGCCAACCGAACGTCGACACATCGATATCTACAGAATGAGGGACACATGTTTGCCTACGTACTCTATGCGATCGATCCTAACAACTACCGATCATACATACCATTAATTACCATTTCCACATCACAGAGAGATGTATGTAAATCCTGAGCTTCTCAGTCAGCCTGACTACCACCCCTAGCGACTTATCACCAACCCAGCGGCAGCGGCACCAACAGCCACAGAATCGAGCACTCATCAGCCTCGCCACCACCACCAGCCACAAAATGACTGACAATATACAAACCAACTACCCGAACTCCCCGAACTCCCAAGACAATAGTTTCGGAGGGGCAAATATGTCCAGCATCCAGCCCTTGTACGAGTGAGTTTCCCTCGAACATACATGAAGCGAAGATGTTTTGCCACTGATGGATATGTGTGGTGGCATAGTCCTACTCAATCACATTTAAAGTTAGCTAACCAGTACAAAAGCAACAACGGAAGCAACAGCGTTCGCGGAAACAACAACGGAAACATCTTTGACGGAAACAACAACATTAACGGAAACAACAATAAAATCTATAACGGGTGAGTCTCTCTCGAACCTACACGAAGCGAAGATGTTTTGCTAGTGATGGATGTGTGGTGGCATGGCCCTGCTTGATCGCATTTAGGTTGGCTAACCGAAGCACACTGGCAGATCCAAAAGTAAGTGACTTTGTTGAGTCGACAAGACGTTAACTTCGATCTGACTTCGAGCCTTCAGACCTCAAGTTGAAATGCCTGCAAAGTCTCTACCGCTACAGTCCAGATTATGAGTCCCACAAGAACAGAAACCTACCACAAGTGCCAGGAACGCTTAAATGGTTCCTCAACCATTCACAGTACCAACGCTGGCGGGAAGAACAGAACTCAAGCTTTTTGTGGGTATCGGCGAATCCGGGATGTGGGAAATCTGTGTTGGCAGCATTCCTGGTCGACAAACTCAAGCAATCAGAACCATCCAGCACTGCTGTCTGCTTTTTCTTCTTCAAAGATGACAAAGAAAGACAGAAAAATGCGTCATTTGCTCTTTCAGCACTACTGCACCAGCTCTTCACAACGAAGCGATCCCTCATCCAACACGCCATGAAAGAGTTCGAGGATAAGGGCGAGGAATTTACGAAGGAATTGAACACATTATGGTGTATCTTCACCGCAGCAACAACAGACCCGGACTGCGGCGATGTCATTTGTATCATCGACGGTTTGGACGAATGCGAGGAACCGACTAGAGACGAACTTGTTGAGCGTTTAGTCAGATTTTACACGCTAGCCAACCGCAGCATATACAAGCCGTTTCTGAAATGCATTCTCACCAGTCGCCCAAAAGGCTCGATCGAAAAACAACTCGAAAACCTTCCAAGACTGAAAGCGGAGGAGGAAACAAATGCTATCAACGCTGACATCGAGCTTTTTATCGACGCTGGAGTTGAAAAACTGGGGACCAAGTGGAAACTCGATCAAGACGTACGAACAACTCTTCAACATCAGCTCAGCCAAAGCGCGGATCAAACATTCATTTGGGTGTCCCTTGTCCTCAAATTGCTCGAAAGCAATCCGGCGCCCTTCAACGACAAATTTTTAAAAATCATCCTCAACCAGCCACGTGGCCTGGACAAAGATGTGAAGGATATAGACGGGCGGTCTCCATTAGATGTGGCAGTCAGGAACGGTCATGAGATGGTGGTAAAGCAGTTGATGAAGCTAGGAGCTGTGAAAATGGCTAATGCTGCCAGAAAAGGTCATACGGCGGTAGTGAAGATGTTAATGGAGATGGGCGCCGACAAAGAAGCAAATGATAACGACGGGAACAATCCTCTGATTTTAGCAGCCTGGAACGGTCATGAGGCGGTGGCGAAGCTGCTAGTGGAGATGGGGGCGGACAAAGAAGCGAGAAATAATTATGGGTTGTCACCGTTGCATGCGGCTGCCAGTAAGGGTCATGCGGCGGTGGTGAAGTTGCTAGTAGAGATGGGCGCCGACAGAGAAGCAAATGATAACGACGGGAACAATCCTCTGATTTTAGCAGCCTGGAATGGTCATGAGGCGGTGGCGAAGCTGCTAGTGGAGATGGGGGCGGACAAAGAAGCGAGAAATAATTATGGGTTGTCACCGTTGCATGCGGCTGCCAGTAAGGGTCATGCGGCGGTGGTGAAGTTGCTAGTAGAGATGGGCGCCGACAATGAAGCGAGAAATAATCAAGGGCGGTCTCCGATGGCTAAAGCTGCCGGTAACGGTCATGCAGCGGTGGTAAAGATGTTAGTGCAGATGGGCGCCGACAAAGAAGCAAATGATAACGACGGGAACAATCCTCTGATTTTAGCAGCCTGGAACGGTCATGAGGGGGTGGCGAAGCTGCTAGTGGAGATGGGGGCGGACAAAGAAGCGAGAAATGATTATGGGTTGTCACCGTTGCATGCGGCTGCCAGTGAGGGTCATGCGGCGGTGGTGAAGTTGCTAGTAGAGATGGGCGCCGACAATGAAGCGAGAAATAATCTAGGGCGGTCTCCGATGGCTAACGCTGCCGGTAACGGTCATGCAGCGGTGGTAAAGATGTTAGTGGAGATGGGCGTTGACAAAGAAGCAAATGATAACGACGGGGACAATCCTCTGATTTTAGCAGCCTGGAACGGTCATGAGGCGGTGGCGAAGCTGCTAGTGGAGATGGGGGCCGACAAAGACTGCAAAAATAATCACGGGAAGACTGCGATGGATCTGGCGGTCTCCAAGATACATGAGGCGGTGGTGAGGTTACTAGAACAGTAGGGTGCAGCTTTAACCGTAAGGTAAGCTCACACCTCCCATTTTACGAATTTACTGTCTGACAACTATTATTGCTGACAAGTTTATCATTTATGCCTTTAATATAGCAACGATGGACGTCATCTAATTAATGGATATTTGGTGGGTTCGAATATGTGTGCTTAGCGCTGCGCGCTCTTCACATGTCGTGTTCTGTTATGTCTCTCTGTCCAACCTTATTTTAACTATCATTTCACTACTTCATGGACTTTTCTATAACGGTCAGCATACGCAATGTGTGATGTGGCTCTAGACAGGTCTCGGCCTCATACTCATTGGATCGATCAGTGTTGTTTCTACCACATATATATACATGTGTAACGGTAAAACAATCGGCTTATTTCGGTTTGTTTTAATCATACTGTATTCACTCTATTTCTGGGAAATCTGACTCGGAGATCTGCTGTCCCCAAGACCCAAATCATCAGCATCAAGCATGTACCTTCAATTATAATCCTGAACACCATGGCCTTGGAACACCGTGAGACTGAGAGCGTTGCAGGTGGCGGTAGCGTAGCCGGAGGAGTCCATGGTAGTAAGCATTGGTATGCAAGGCGATCGACGTCATGATTCGGACAGAATAAGCTTTCGGCTATAAGTTTAGATCATGATTTCGCAGGCCGTACGTCATCGCACTATTAAATGGTGTAAGGTTCTGGAGCCTCCGGGAGCGCCGGTGCAATCTTCAGGACCCTCTGGGAGCGCTGGGATGATTCTGCATCGTGAAAAACTTGTTTGTGCTCGAGCGCAACCACCAATGCGCTTGAGTAGAAGTGGTATGGGGACATAGGTACTTGAAATTGTAGTTTGTATTGATATCTATCTACTGTGTATACACGGTCGGATGAATACAAGGGGAGACGGGGCCATGCTTGATGAGAGACGGCTCTCAAGCGAGCGTGGAGATGAACGAGATGGCTCTCAGGCGGGCTTGGAGAGATGGGGTTGATGAGAGACGGCTGTTAAGAGGGTTTGGGGAGAGATCGCTTGGAAGCCGGATTCAGAGAGCAAGGGCCAGAGAGAACACAAGTTAATTGGTGCGCGACCTGGCTCGGGAAGCCGGAAAGAGAGGAGAGAGGCTGCACCAACGGTGCTCGGCAACATGTGAATACATGGGATCCATTGGAGTTGGTCGCTGGAGTGCGTCGCTGGAGTGCGTCGCTGGAGTCAGTCGCTGAAATCGGTTGCAGAGAGCGAGGGCCTGACAGAACGCGAGTTTAATTGGTGCTAGGACTGGCTAGGGAGATGTTAACCCACGATCGGGAAACCGAGCGGAGGACATGACTTGGAAAGAGAAGAAGGGGGCGCACGTACGGTGCTCGGTAGCCAGTGCAAGTAGAGGGAGTCGGTCGCTGAAGCTGGCTGCTAAGACGAGGGCCACACGGTGTAACAGAGTGATCGATGGAGCAAGGATGGATGTGAGCTGGCTCTAGATGTCATCTGACTGTTGACTGGCGATGCGTGGGGGGGGACTTAACTGTAGATGGGACGACGTTGAGAGAGGAGATGGAGATGTACGAGAAGGAATGCGGGAGAAGATGAATGAGAGAGCTGGAGTGTGGACTCATACGCGAAAAACTAGGCCTCGATTAGGTATGTTGAGCCCGTCCTCTCGTCTAATCTCAAACCTCCTAACCCAAAATTGTATGCCAAACGCAAATTAGTGGTGCGATTTCGGCCTTCCTAGCCATATATGGCTTAGCCCAGCGACTGTCAGACAAGAATACGAATGCAACTTACCGAATTGAGACTTGGTTTCTCGCATACGAATCCTTGCTCCCAGAGCTTCTCTCCTTCTTGCTCGTCCATCTCCATCTCCATCTCCATCTCCATCACCTCTCTCAACCTCGTCCCATCTACAGTTAAGTTCCCCCCTCAGCATTGCCAGTCAACAGCCAGATGACATCTAGGGCCAGCTCTCATCCATCCTCGCTCCATCGATCACTCTCTTACACCGTGTGGCCCTCGTCTCAGCAGCGAGCTTCAGTGACCGACTCCTGTACATGCAGCCCCTCTCCTCTCTTTCGAAGTCAAGTCCTCCACTCGGCTTCCCGACCGTGGTTTAACATCTCCCTAGCCAGGCCTTGCACCAATTATACTCGCGTTCTGTCAGGCCCTCGCTCTCTGCAACCGACCAACTCCAGCGACCAACTCCATCCCATGTATGCACATGCTGCCGAGCACCGTTGGTACAGCCTCTCCCCTCTCTTTCCAAGTCAAGTCCTCCACTCGGCTTCCCGACTGTGGGTTAACATCTCCTGAGCCAGGTCGCGCATCAATTAACTTGTGTTCTGTCTGGCCCTCGCTCTCTGCATCCGGCTTCGGAGCGATCTCTCCCCAAACCCTCCTAAGAGCTATCTCTCATCAACCCCGTCTCTCATCAACCAATCTCTCCAAGCCCGCTTGAAAGCCATCTCGTTCATCTCTCTGCGCGGCTACCGCTCTCTGCAGCCGATTTCAGCGGAGAACCGTACTATCTCGCTGCACGCTTAAAATCCGAAGTCTTGGCAAAACCGAAACAGCGAAATTAGTGAACAACCACGGCAGTAATCGACAAACAGACACCGGCAATCGATTCCTAGCCTCGAATTGACCCTGGGACGATATTCCAGGTACCTCTGGATTGTCCGAGGAGGTTTGGGCACTTCGACAACGAAGTGAGCACGCGTCCGCAATGCGACGATCAAATTAGACCACGAACGATGACAACCATGGGAGGAGAGAGCCCCACTAATGTAGCAGTTGAGGAGAAAGGCGCATCGACTCAGCAAGGAGACATGGAGATGGAGGGAGCACAAGGAGTAGAAGCATCGAATGTAGGATGTACGTTCGTAGCTAGTCACGTGTGCGGCTCAACTCTGTGTATACATAGATCGTGACACTTAGAGAATAGACACTACGCTTCTAGCACACCACATCGAATGGCACTACCGGCGATGTGTCGATGACAGGCTTCGCCCCTATGTTTGCGGCCGCTGCCGAGCTGCTTGAGCATAATGAGAACGGGAAGAGGCCAAGGAGCCAGGCTCCGAAGGCCCCTGGACATTGGAGGAGCCGCATGGAAAGGACTGTTTGACAGGAGGCACAGAAGTTAACGCAACTGCACCGATCCGTTGAAAACTTAGCAAACTCGTTGGAAGCCTATGCAGCACGCGAAGAGGCACAATGGCTAGGAGTAAGGACGTGGACTGAAGAAAGAGAGGAAAAGTGGGACTTCCACCACAAGGACTATATACTGTGGGCGGCAGGCATCACAAACACTATTGCGGAGCTCTTGAAAGCAGCAGCATCAGACCAGGCAGCGAGAGAGAGTTGGCGGTTGAGCGCAGCGCCAATGACCATCAACAGGTCATGACCAGTTGGAGAATGGCGATGGACGTGAGATATGTGGAAACCAAAAATCAGATGCAGGCATTGAACGACAAGCTCGATAGACTTGGCGAACAGCACAGGAGAAGAGAAGAAAAGCCAAATGACACAGTGATGAGCCAAATGGCAGAAGTACTGTGGGAAAAGATCTGTACGATCTCTAAGGCCAAACAAAAGCAGAACGGCGAGGGGGAGGATGGCAGGGAGGAGAGCAGAGAGAGGAGAAGACAAGAAGAAAGGGCAATCGATTGGGAAGCAGCCAAGGGAAAGGAGCAAATCCGAAGGGATGAGCAGAAAGCCCTAGGGATTACCGACATGGAAATTGATGAAAACGATGAACAGCAGGCCAGGGTAGAGGAGCAAGTTGAAGTGGCCTTGGAAATAGAAATCGAGAGTCAGGGACTACAAGACTCTAGGCATGCCCCCGAGATAGCGCCAGGTGGATTTGGACCAGTCGAAGTAGGGACCCCAGGCCCCTCAACAGCAGCAACGACAATGGCAACAACGTCAATGGCAAAACCGATGATCATTCAGCTCAGGGGAAATGCCAAACCAACACTGATAGCAGTACCAGAGGTCCGAAAGTCAAAGGCACCGGAGAATGCTCCTAAGGGGCCAAAGGCGGATATTAGAGAAAATGTGGGATCCAAGCCGGCTAAGGGACTGACAACGGGCCCCCCAAGAAACACCCACAAAAGCAGACTGAGGTCAGAAAGCCGACGTATGCGGAGAAGGTAGTAGCATTGGCGACAGGACAAAACAAGAAGGATGATGAGGGCTTTCAAACCGGGGGAAAGAAGCAGGCCCAGAAGGCGGCAAGCATAGAAGAAAGTTGTTTGGAGCCCATCCCAATCATCAAAAACAGAATGGAAAACATATGAATCACATTCAACAGGAACAACGGCCTCTCTGTTTCCCTGGGGAGAGATGTGGAAATAGCGCTGGCAGTCAATATCGCACTGCACACAAACCAAGTCCCAGCACATATCAGGATCATGCGCATCGCGACAAACGTGAGAGGGTCGATCACAGTATTGGCCACCGAAAAGGTATTTGCGGAAATGGTAGTCGCGTTCAAGGAGATTGTTGTCACAGCAGCAAGAAAGATAGACCAGGGCATCATCAATGTGTAGGCAAATGAAATCTGGGAGAGAGTGAAGATGCGCGGCATCAGGTTCGATCAGTACTTGGCAATGAGGTTAGGGGGACTGGAGAAGTTGCGGCGAGAAATTCAGGCCGAGAATGAAGGAGTTATTATCCCTATGGCGATCGGGTGGCTAGAAAGGACGGCGGATGTAAAAGAGAGGAGAAACAGCGGGGAGAAACAGGCGTCGTCGGTGGTGTTTGCCATAAAGGGAACGAAGGTAGCACAAAGATGATTGGACAAAGGACTGAGGGCGGCGGGGCTGTGGCATGAGGTGGAAAGAAATGTTGTTCTAGTCAGTTCGTGGAGTTTGTTGCTCCGTGGAGTGACTGGTCGGTTCATGGAGTCCTACCTTTCCCGAATGAACCAGTCAGATCACGGATCCATGAACTAACCAGTGCCAATTATGCTCAACAAAAATTAACAGTTACTCCAATCGCAAAGTTATGTATACATGAAATATTCATAATTCATTGCTCTTCTAACTGCCGGTCCCCAATTTACCATATCTCTAATATTGATAGAATGGTGGTGGAAAAACATCAATTTTCGGCGGTTTTTAGGTGTGTTTTTAAAGCCGCTCTATCAATTTTAAAGATATTGTAACTCAAAGACCGGGAATTGAAAGAGTAATGTATTTTGCATGTTACATATATATATCTCTTTGTGATTGGACAAATATTCACAGACTTGATTAGACCGACATTTTGTCATTTTTGTCTGTCCAGCCATCGCTCCATGAAGTGACTGGTCAGTTCACGGAGTTGTGGTAGACTCCATGAAGTGACCGGTCAGTTCATGGAGCCCAGTTACTCCATGGGTTGACCGGTCACTCCACGGAGCAACATCCTCCACGAACTGACTAGAACAAATGTCAACACAGGCTGGGACACATTTGTGAGAGTTGCTGCGAATGGGGTAACCACGTTTCGAAGTGCGGAAGGCTAGGAATGACCAGATGCATGGTGTGTGCGGGGGACCGGAACGCTGTTAAATACGGCCTCAATTAAGTCTTGGCAAAACGGAAATCGCAAAATAAGTCGTCAACCACAGCAGTAACCGTAAAAAGGACACTGGAAATCGATTCCTAGCATTGAATTGACCCCGGCACGACACTCCCAGCACCTCCAGACCATCGGAAGAGGTTGGGCACTTCGCCAACAGAGCAAGCACGCGTCCGCAACACAACAACGAAGCCAGGAACGATGGCGACCACCAGAAGAGAGAGCCCCACCGGGGTAGCAAATGAGGCGATTGGAGCACCAGCGCAGCGAGGAGACACAAATGTCGAGGGAGCTGCAGGAGTAGTAGCGGCACATGGCACACCTGGCGACGCATCGATGACACCTGTCGCCCCCACGACCACGAGCGCGACCGCGGCTGAGCCGCTGGAGCGCAACGAAAGGGAAGAGACTGAGGAGCGAGAGCCCAGAGGTTCGAAGGCTCCGGGGGACTGGAGGAGCCGCATGGAGGACGGTTCGACAGCAGGCACAGGAGCTGGCGCAGCTGCACCGAAACCGCCAGGCAATTAACAAACTTGTTGAAGCTCACGCAGCACGCGAAGAGGTACAATGGGCAGGAGTGAAGGCGTGGATGGAAGAGAGAGGGAAGTGGGAGTTCCGCCATGAGGAGAACGTGCTGTGGGCAGCAGACATCTCAAACATGGTTGCGGAGATCACGAACGGAAAAAAGGGGGAAGTCCAGAGGGAGATTCAGGAAGAAGGGAATCACAGATATGGACTTGGAAATAAATCCGGATGCGATGGAGGAAGTCCAGATACACTGACGGAGAGTCATGAGTGAGGAGATGAACGCACAGAGACCACAGATGGAGGCCTCAAGGCATGCACCGATGATTCCCCAGGGGGAAAGGCCATAGCAATCACACCAGCGGTACCGATTGTCACGAGCACACCGCGAGCGATTCAGTTGAAAGGTCAGACAAACCGACATTGATCGCTCCACCGAAGAACGGCAATGCACCGAGCAATGCGCCCAAGGGCCCGAGAACTGAGGCCAAGGCGAAAGGAGCCGGAGAGCAAGCAGCCGAAGCAACAACAGCAACAGCAACAGCAACAACCGAAGAAACCGACGTATGCTGAGAAAGCGGCAATGTCGGCCAAAGGACAAAATAAAACGGAAGGGGTTCCAGGTCGAAAGAAGAAAGAAGAACAAGGAGGAGGAGAAAACGAAGCGGACATGAAATTATCCCCAATAACAAAAACACGATGGAGAACAGGAGAGTTACGTTCAGGAGGAACAATGCACTCCCACTCACAGAAGAAGGACGTGAGATCGTGTCAGCGATTAACATTGCTTTACATGCGGCAGGTGCCCCGTATCACATTAGGATGACGGACATCACAACCAACGTTAGAGGAACGATCACGGCCCTAGCCGGCCCCAATGCATCAGCGGACATGTTGGTGGCATGGAAAGAGGTAGTGGTAAAAGCAGCCAGGCGCATCGATCAGGGGATCATCGACATTGAGAAAAATGAGACCTGGGAGAAAGTGAAGATGCATGGGATCAGTTTCGACCAATATGCAGCACGGAAGTCGGAGGCCTGGAAAAACTCAGGCGAGAAATTCAGGCGGAAAACGAAGGAGTAGTTATTCCGATGGCTATTAATTGGTTAGGGAGACCCGCGGACGTAAGGAGAAGAGGAAGAGCGGGGAGAAGCAGGCAACGTCAGTGGTCTTCTCGATCAAAGGGAAGAAGATGGCACAGAAGTGCTTAGAGAAAGGATTAAGGGCGGCGGGAGTGTGGCATGAAGTGGAGAGATACATTCGCGCTGGACCAGATACTTTTTGCGAAAGCTGCTGCGGGTGGGGACACCATGTTTCGAAGTGCGGCAGACTGGCGATGGTGAGTGCATGCTGTGCGCCGGAACACACAAAACGGAAGATCACGAGTGTGATGTAGTGGGATGCAAGGCCAGGAAGGGCCAGAATTGCACACATAACAACGACAAATGCGCCAACTGCAAAGGAAACCACATCGCGAAGAGCAATGTGTGCCCCAAAAAACAGGAGGCAATCCAGAAGGCTAAGGAGGAGAGGACTAATTGGAGAGAGAGAGTCAGAGGAGGAAAGAACATTCCCCAAAGCCAAGAAGTACCGTAGAAAAGGAGGATGGGGCCCCGGCCACAGAGGAAGCAGAGAAGAAGACAGGAAAAGCCAAAAATCTGACAAAGAACAAGGCAAATAGGAGATCCAAGTTCCGGCAACGCAGCAGGGGTCAGAAGAGTCCATCCCCAAGACGCAATGCTGAAAGTCCTACAAGCAAATTGAGGGAAGGCGAAGGACAGTACTTTCCTGGCGCTAGAAAAGGGTGTGGAAAGAGGGGCAGATTTGGTGGTAATACAAGAGCCGTATCAGGGAAAAGGAAGAGGGAGGAAGTACCAAATTAGCCATCCGGCTTTCAGACTGATCAGAGGGAAGAGAACCATGACCGCAGTGAGAGTGGACACGACAGTTGTGGTCGACGATTAGGGGACTTTGGAGGCCGAGGGGACATACAGGCCTTTGACGTCACCAACAAGAGAGGAATCAAGGTCAGAATCGTCAATGTCTATGACCAAACACTCCAAGAAGATAACGGCAGACCATCAGCCCGACCAGCGAGGGAGGCGAGATGGGATGAAATGATCGCCAAGGGCAACGTGGTAGTCTGTGGGGATTTCAACGCTCACAGCCCATGGTGGAACAGCGGGTGCAGTCAACGCAGGAGTGCTAGTTTCTTGGAAAACCTCATTTTAAAAACATGACCTAGAAATAATCAACGATGGCCAGCCGACCAGAGTTGCATGGAAAAACAATAAGCTGATCAAGTCGATAATTGATGTCACGCTTGAGAGAGGGGTGAGGTGACTAATACGTCGGTGAGAACAATGTCAGAGAACGAAGAAGATATAGGCTCGGACCAAAGATGATCCAAATAGAGTGGCGGAGGAAATCGGAGGTGGTACGAACCATGAATGATTGTGTGGAACATCGATGAAATTGAAGAGGATGATTTAAAGGAGATGAAGAAGAACTGGGGCGAATGGAGAGAAGGAGGAAGATTTGTCAGAAGAAAGCACAATCCAAGAGCTAGAGGACGCAGCGAGGTGATAAAAAACAAATCACCAGGGTGCTCAGTCAGATGGCAAAGCAAGTCAGAATATGTGCAAGATCCAAGAAGTGGTGGAATGCCAGGATAGCGGAGAACAGGAATATCTTAGGTTCATGAAGAGAGAAAGAAAGAGGCAGAACCAACTACCCATCCGTCAAGGCAGCAAGGAAGGACTGGAAAAGCAATCAAGAGAGCAAGCGAGTGTGCTGGAACACCTTTGTGCAAGAGGCGGAAGAGACAAGGTGTGGAGGGCACTACAGTTACTGGTGAGCAGGGAGAACTTACAGTTAAGGCTCTGAGGAAACGAGAATGGGGGCTGGCGACCTCCTGGAGTGAAAAAGTGGAGCTGATAAAACAGGTCGGGTTCCCAAAACCATTGCCAAGAATGAAGAAGAAGGCGGAGGAGGAGGGGGGAGAGACCTACCTGGAGATCACTGAAGAAGAGGTCAAGGAAGCTATCATACACAGAGCGTCAAGAGCCGCCAGCACAAGACACAATTAACTTCAAGGTAATAAGACTGCTGTGGGAGTGGGATGCGAGCAGAGTAGTAGCCTTAGTAAAAACGACAATATGGTTAGGACATCATCCGAAGGAATGGAAGATTCACAGGAGTTGTGTACCGATGCCGGGAAAGCCAGATTATCATCAAGCGAAGGCGTATAGGGTTTTGCACTCAGAATTGCTTAGGAAAAGTGGATGAAAACGTGGTGGCAACGAGAATCCAGAGGAGTACGAGAGGAGAGGACTGCTACAGAGGCCAGTTTGGATGCAGAAAAAGAAGATCAGCAGTTGATGCGTGGGAATGATGGTGAAAAGAGTGCAAGAAGCATGGAGGAGGGGAATATCGCCTCAGCCATACTGCATGGACGTCAAGGGAGCCTTCCGAGCGTCGCAAAGGGAACTTGATCCAGATAATGGAAGACATGAAATTTGAAGCAGACCTATGCAGGTAGGTGGAGAGCTTCATGTCTGACAGAAAAGTAAAAATAAACATGGACGGAAGAACGGGAGAAGTGATGGATGTCGAAACTGGAGTACCGCAGGGATCCCCGACTTCACCGATTCTGTTCGCAATATACATCGCCGGCCTCTTCAAGAAGCAGAAAAAGAAGCGCCGGAAGTCACAACGTTATCCTTCGTGGACGATGTCCCTGGGTGGTGGAAGGGAAGGACCTCAACCAGTGCACAAGCTACATGCGAAGATGTGCAAGGAGGGCTACACAGTGGGCGGAGATGGACGCCGTCCAGTTCGACGTAGCGAAAACAGAAGCAGTCTTGTTCTCGAAGAAAAGGAACCACCAAAGAAGTAAGGTCAAGATGAGGATCCAGGTGGACCTGAACAACTCGATATCGTTCAATTCAAAACCGACGAGATGGCTAGGGGTGTGGATGGACAGGAAATTGAACTTCCAACACCACCACGAAGTAGTCATGACCAAAGCAAAGACGGCACAGGGGACAATCAAAGGAATAACCGGAAGACTCGGACTCAGACCAGAAAATGCCAAGAAGGTCCAGATAGCTGCAGTTCAGTCCGTGGCGTTGTATGGGTCAGAACTGTGGTGGGATGGACAGATAGGACGCAAACACGAACTCCAAAAACTGGTCAACGAATCGGCAAGAAGGGTTACTGGGATGTTCAAGTCAACACTGACGGTTCCGTTACTTAAGGAAGCAGGACTGAGACCGGCGATATCACTACTCAATAATCGGAGGAGACGATTCGCCAAAAGATTAGCCGAAATGCCAGACCAGGCAGGAGGCGGGGCGTTGGTGGAGGTAGAGTCGACGCTGGCAGTAAGGCTGAGAAAAGACTTCGGGGTAGAAGGGAAGAGAGAAACAAACTTCTTACCCATCAACCCACAGAGAGCGGAAGCGAAAGTGTACGTCCTGGAAAAGAAGGAAGCGCTGAAGGTCGCTCAAATAGCAGACGAAGGCCTGATTCTTTGGACGGACGGATCAAGGCTAGAAGACGGAAGAGTCGGGTGTGACGTCGTATGGAGGGAGGGAGAAGAGGATTGGGAAGCGGAGCGACACTACCAGGGAAAGAAGAAAGAAGTCTTCGACGCTGAAGTATAGGCCATCGAAAGGGGCCTACGGAAAGCGGCAGAAATGCTACCCACGACAGGAGACTCGAAGGTGGTTATCTTTTCGGACTCAGTCACCAAAATACAACGGGTGCAAGACGACAAGCTAGGCCCTGGACAGCGGATGGCCAAAAACGCAGTTGAGTGG
This sequence comes from Trichophaea hybrida, assembly GCA_015178995.1. Lineage (NCBI taxonomy): Eukaryota > Fungi > Ascomycota > Pezizomycetes > Pezizales > Pyronemataceae > Trichophaea > Trichophaea hybrida. Next base: position 57,647 of record WHVE01000678.1, on the reverse strand, counting down.
AACAACAAGATCGTGGGAACGGGAGTTGAAATAGAGTACCGGTGGGTACCATCTCACGAAGGAGTCGAAGGAAATGAAAAAGCCGATGAACAAGCGAAAGCAGCCGCGGAAAGAGTGGAGGGCACGCTGGAGCTTGTGAAAGGATACAAGGGGTGGTCGATGGCAAAGGTGCAGAGAAGGGTCACGGAAGCCAAGTGGAGCGAAACTGAAAAGTGGTGGAAGGCAAAGTTCAACGGCAAAAAGGGGGGGTACAGAATGAACAAAAAGAGGAGGATGAGCAAGCTGTTGGGCGAAACCAAGAAAAGCGTCACAGGAAGGTTTCTCCAGTTAAAAGTGGGACACGCGCTGACAGGAGTATATCTCGAACGCATTAAGAAAAAAGAAAGCAAACAGTGCTGGTGGTGTGGACACTCGACGCAGACAGTAGACCACTTGTTCAAGTGGTTCAAGAAGTGGAGGCGGCAGCAGGATACTCTGTGGGAGAAGTTGCGGAAGAAGTGTAAGATGAAGGAGAGGGGCAGAGTGCCGATGGCGCAGGTGTTCGATACGGAAGAAGCAGAAAAGGCAATGTTGAAGTTTTTAACGGATACTGATGTCGGAAGAGTTACAGAGGCTTAAGGAGGGGATGGGCAGGCAGGGAAGAAGGAGAAAGGGATGATACGACTTTGCTCAAAGAGACAAGAAGGGACACCTGACGGTCACACTGGAGAAGTATCTAGGAAAAGGTTTAGATTATGTCATGGCCGCAAGCGGCCGAATACAGTATGATTCAAACAAAAACCAGTCTGTTCAAGGACCTGTCAACCGACTGGAACATAACATAGGTTACCCTGCCATGCAATACGACCGGGGGGTAGATAAACTCCAGTCATTAATGCATTCAGTGGGTATAGCTGAAAGGTTGTAACCAATCGGAGTGCATTGCTGCACAATGTAGGGGCAACTGGGCCCTATACAACATAGCCTTTGCACGCCCCACAATAGTTCTATTTGCTCTCTCTGCCACTCCATTCTGCTCCTGTGAATGTTAGGGGTTTTCCCTTATCATACGTATGAGGTACATCAAGCTTAGTCTCCCAGGCTTATCATTGACAAAAGTTATGTTGATACATAAGGTTACACCCCTGAGGATGTCTACTGATGAGTGAGCGGAAGGCCCAACATAGCCGGGTGAAATTGCTATAATATTCCAAGCTCCAATATCGCGTGTTAGCAAAGTAGGCTAGCTAACCTACGTGCAGACAATACGTACACTCGATCTGATAGTAAACAAAGGATAGTTCCGACGTTACTAGCTAAGGTATGGGACACACCAATCATACTGCCGAAGCACCGTAAGCGCCTACAGGGACCTAAGTGTCGTCTGTGCATTACGGATCGGACCAGCATTACAACTCGATATAGCTAATACTGGGACAAATCCGTGCCGATGTGTTTCGCAAACGGATGGACCAACGATATTACATTTGTATGGGGACTTTGCTATCTCCGGAGTGAAATATTCAATGGAGATAAACTAACTGCACCCCAGGAGATAAATCTACCTAAAAGATAAGTGTTTGGGTCTGGACTGTCGAACCCCAGCTCTGTCGTGGATGCACCCACGATGACTGAGAGAGCGCACCCCCTTCGGGAATATGGAGAAGACGCGATGACACTGCATACGTAACGAACTGTGGGTTGACAGCTAATTAAATCTTCAATTACTATTCCACTCATGACGACGAAAGATAACTAATACGAAATTAACGTCCGATACATGCATCCGCAGCGTCATCAATGCAGGATAACCTTAGGGATGCCTGGTCGGGGCGTATGCAACGACACACTGTCAAAACGGAACTCTCCTCAACTAACTAATGAGATCGGCTCTGTAGCAACGATCGGAGGTTATGAGAACACCCCTTCTAGGGACTAAGTGTTATTGACATAGTACGATACCCATGAATCATATGATACAGAGATGTACCGTTATGCCTTACTCATATACCTCTGACGCGGAATAACTCATCTATAAAAGAATACCTCAATCCTCTGGTTTAGAAAAAGATCAAGCTCTAGCAGCAATCCACAGTCAGAACACAAACAGTGGAAAACCACCTGAAATATTATTAAGTTTTTACCTTAAGAATATATTTTTATGTCTCAAATCACTCGTGACGATATCTATATCCGCAACGCCTACTATCCACACCAGTATTGTGAAACCGAGCCCCATTTACGATACCTTGTGAACTTCTTAAGTTACCAAGGTCTTTGCAGAGATTATCTGCCTTTCCTAAGAACCGGCGAGCTCCCCTCTCAGGAATCTTTTAGTGAAACTTCGGAAGATTACCTTCAAGGCACATACGACTATTCAGGTAGCGGCCGTACTCAGCACATGCCAATATACGTCTCCGTACAACAATGATTAGGACACATCACCTTTGAGATACATTGTCTCAACTATGTTCTCGTCGTTAAACTCAGACTATATCAACAACAGGTACGACGATACTGGTCAGCTAGTGTACACGCAGGAGTACCCCCGTAACCGTGAATAGGCAGCAGAATGCTCATGATGACAACCACAGGAATCAAGGAATCATTCAAATTCTTTGGAGGTGTACTCTCCTCCATTGTCTGAACGAAGGGCCTTAATCTTGATCCCATGCATATCTTCACTCCAGGCAAAGAATCTTTTCACAACCTCAAAGGCATCGTTCTTCCTTTTGATACGTTCCAATTCGGTCGACGACGTTGCATCGTTCCTGAAGGTAATGAAGTACTTTGGTCATGCTAATGAAAGAGGAGTCATTGGTCCACAAATGTCAGTGTGGATTCTACCAAGAGCAGCCGAGGCTCGTTGGAGTGGTTCAGAAGATGGGTGGCGCGTCTGTTTCCCCATCAGACAGGCAGAACATGTTTCGTTAGTGGTTGTAGAGGTCAATTTGATTCCAGAAGCAGAGTCCTTGGCCAGATTCTTGACCGCATTGAATCTGATATGGCCCAATCGTGGATGCCATTGAATCAGCGAACCAGTGGAGAAATTCGGAGTATGGTGGGCTGGTGGATCCCGTAGAGCCGGACAGGCTGTCGCCAGAGCAGCCGGGGCATGGACAAGCGGGTTGACTTTCGTATGGAGAACATAAGAGTGTCCCATTAGCGTGGCTGTTGCAATGATGTCCGATCCAGTAAGTATGTGCATAACATGCTCAGGTCTTTCGAAAGAACCCGCCGATTGGGAGGATGATGGTTGGTTGAAGATGATTTGACAACCAGACTGATGCACCAGGCGAAGTGAGAGGAGGGAACTGAACCCTAATGACGGGATATGGAGCACATTATGGAGCGTGATGTCTCCTGAAGGGACAGGGAGTATAACATCACCAACACCTGCCGCTTTCACTATACTGTTGTTTGCTAGGGTGACTGTGGTCGAATGTTCTTGGTAAGTACTGAAGTTCCCACGATGGGCAGTTATGTGGTGTGAGGTACCACTGTCAATCCTCCAGCGATCCAGAGCTGGAGGGGAATAGAATGAATCAACTTGGGCCATCCAGGCAATAGCCTGCTTCGCATTTGCAGTCCCTGAGCCTCCTGTCTTTCGATCTCTTTCCTCTATGGCCATTCTCTTCCTGCAGTCCTTTGTCCAATGTCCCTTTCCATGGCAATATCTGCAGCTGTCCTTGGAGAGTTTCACAAGAGGATTTCGTTGAGAGCTCTTCAAATGCTGAAATTGTTCCTGCTCAGCGTAAAAGGCCACTCCCCCATTCCTGGAGGTGGTTAACTTGCCTCCCACAAGCTTCTCATGCTTCAGAATCAATCTAGAGCATACCTCTTCGAAGGTAAAACATTCCCCATTAGTGATAGTTGTTCTGAAATGGTGGTACTGCATGGGTAGAGTGTTGAGCAAGAGGAAGATCTTGTCATCGTCCTCATAGGCTGTGCACCCAACACTGAGAAGCTGGTTGAGGAGCTTCTGCAATTTCGAGATAAAGTCTGACATATCGTCCCCCTGATACTGTACCTTAGACAGCTCACTTCTGAGGAACCAGATTCGTTGCTTATTCTTCCCCTGGTACCACTCCTTGAACATCTTCCACACAGTCACTGGATCACACTCAGTTGAGTACATCTCTCTGTGATTGGCATCAAGCATTCGTCCTAGAAGTCCACGGACCTTGGTGGCTTTCGTATCCCAGGCCTGCTGGCTCTCTACCAGCTTGGAGTCGACAGGGGAGGAGGTGGATGAAGCAGTGGCAGATTCGGATTGAGTGGCAGCGGACCGCCGACGTTCCTGACCATCAATCAGGGCAAGCCAATCCTTCTCAGAGAAGATGTCAGTGGCAGCGAGTAGCCAATTTCGAAAATATGAATGGGAGATGAGGGGCTTGATGAAGCCAATGGAAGCGAGAGCAGAGAGATCAGAAGCCATCTTGAGCAAGATGTGATAGAGGAATATGATACTAAAAGCGAAGAGGAGATAGAAGAAGTGAGGAAGGGATTGGAGCAAAGAAGAATGCAAGAGGCAGTGTATTGAATGAGAATGTGCGAATATGAGTTGGATGATACCAGATATCGAGGTGGCAGGCGGTCCCTATATACGGAATCCTCTTGTCAAGGTGTTTAACTGTGTGTTAAGTAACAGTGTACGAAATATTGGTACTTCGGGCCAACATAGTGGCGAGCAAGAAGAAATTTTCTTCGTGACGGAATTTGACGCGGCTGCACCAGGTATCACTCGGTTGGAGGCTGCCGGATCACCATATGTAGTGTAGTTGGGGCGGGGTTGATATATTCCACCTCCTAGTGGCGGCGGCTACCACCTGCGCTAGATAATCAAATACAGACTAGAAGTTCAGAGAAGGGACCATAAATGCTGCAGGAACTTCGGAATCCAAGTAGCAGGGATATTCGGAATGGTGGCGTGAGGGCGTATGCTTCACTGGTGTCGGAAGCGCAGAAGGGTGAAGATACTTAGAAAATCAACCGGAGACTAGGATGAGCCTTAAACAATATAGTGGAAGCTAGTAGCAGTAGCTTCAATGACAAGTGAAATCGGAGATTGGTAACGGAATGTGCCGGATGCTTGCGTCACCTTAGATCGGGAGGTCGTGCGCTATGGTGGCTAGTGGACTCTCGGATGGTCTGGTGCGGACCTTAGAAAATAAACCGGAAGTCCACTGGGAGGAGTGACTTCATAGATGACGGTGAAAGTCTTAGACTTACTCACAGCTTGCACTGTCCGGGCTCATAACCTGTTGGAAATAGTAGTGGGCACTGTGAGCAGGTCTAAAAGCAATACCATTCTCACTACTCTAGCGGTCTCTCTATATACAGAATGACAAGACCATATTGGCCGCTCTGCCATCAGGCAGACTCGGGTGCGGGGTTGAGCGGATTTCCAACACAAGCTGCCAACGCTGTGGCCAATGAATATAATTGACCGTTCTTTTTCCTAAACTACAACTTAGTGTTGTATGCAACTCCCTTTCTAGGGCTACTTACTTCTTTTGTCCCGCGCGCCTTCTTGACGTCTTCCAGTAAACCAAGACTGTAATCGAGGATAGTAACGCCTGTGCCGATCAACTTCGAGTTGTAGCCATAGATCATCGTTCTACACGAGGGAAAATCGTTCGAAAAGAAGTCGCGAAGCCACATGGTTTTTAGTTTGCTTCGCCCCCGCCAAGAATTAAATGCATGGCCCTCAAGACCTGTAACCGCAATGACACTATGTTGAAGTTAACTCTTGAACAAGACAATATGTTAGAAAGCCAGTCGAACAGAAGGGCGAGAGGAGAAGCAGTAAACTTCGAGTAGACTCTCAATTTAACATAATTTCATCGTAACATTCATTTCACCCCATTTGACTAACTCCTAGTGTAATAACAATAATAATTCATGGGTACTTACTCTGCCGTGATCTTTCGTTGAGTAGTAGTCGGGTAAAGTTGAGTGAGTCCGTAGAAGGTCTTGTCGAAACATAGCTCGCCGATGGTTGTATCTACTAGCGTTTCCTCATCGCCATGATACAAAGCATCCAAAAATTTCGAAACTTTCGTTGTAAAGTAGACAAGTCCAGTTTTGGTGTCATCTGTTGCATCACATTGGGGCACGATGCTCACTTCGACCTGGATGTCGCACTCATTGTCCGAAAATTTCGCAGAAAGAGCCGATATCAGCTGTTCCGTTGTGGTCTCGCTTTGAATCCCGGTCACTCTGAAGTATTCTAGACTCGGCGGGGCGGTCATAGTTGCTGAGTTATCGATGGGAGGTGTTTCTATCTTAGTAGATGTTGCGGAAGTTGTCAAGAATGAGGATACGGCTGCGTTGCGAAATATCCATCGTACCTATATACTTACCCTGCACACAAGTCCGCATGCCTGTCACCACCACGTTCTCACAGCTCATTGGACCGGAGTAACACAGGATTGTGTCATCATCATCCCTGTAAGTCATATCGCCAAACAAACGTTCACTAGAAAGCCTGTCCCTATTGGACTTTTCTACTCCTTTGTGGATAGGTTCGGCAACTCGATCCGGCTCCAGATCCACATGGTTGCCATTGCGAAAGGTTCAAAAATACACATTTGCAACGACCTGTTATTAATGCTACTTTATTGGGCATTTTAAAAGCCCATCCTGACCGTGCGGTACCCTGTACCGCGTTGGTATTCGCGGAATAGAAAATCAAGAGTTACTCAAAAGAGTTTTCAAGTTTTCGTCCATCGTACCTGCAACGCTTGGTTAAAATGTGTCGCTAGCGTAGGCGCTTAACGAATCTTGGCATGACATTCCACCCATCAGATAGCACTGCATATAGAGTTTGTTTGTTTGTAATCATATTGTATTCGGCCGCTTGCAGCCATGAAATATTTAACTCCTTTTCCTGGTACATTTCCAGTGTGGGCTTCGGGTGTCACTTCAGTCCTCTTAGATCCAAGTCATACCATCCTCAACTGCTACCCTTCATCCCCTAGAAACTGCCCCCCTCCACCTGGGCTAACCTTTGAACTTGCACACTTTCCACCCTACTCTTCACTACTGTTTCCACCCTCCTCTGCTTCCTCCTCAACCCCCTCCCTGACACCTGTGATTCTTCCAACGTCCATACTGAGAAGAAAATCCCATATTGGTTCAACAGCTTAATCTGTGTCGAAGACCTGCGACATGAGCACCATGATTCTCTCCTTCCACTTGCACTTCGTCATCAGCTGCGCCCACAGGATATCCTGTTGTCGCTTCCACATTTGGCACCACTTGAAAAGGTGGTCTCTTGTCTGCTTTTCATGCTTGCACCCCCAGCACTCTAGACTCTTCCTCTTCTTGATCTATTTTAGGTAAATCGCAGTTAGGGCATGGCCCACTTTATGCTGATGGTACCTTGCCACGATCAACTTCTTGGCTAAGTACACTTCATCCGCCGTCTTCCTCTTCTTACTCATTCTATACACTCCTGTGTTGCTGAGCTTTTCCTTCGACCATTGTTCCATTTTGGTCCACTTGGCCTCGGTGACCCTCATTTGGATACCCGCCAGTGACCATCCTTCAAAGTTTCTCGCTAGTGCTTTCACCCCCTCGTATTCACCCAGGGCTGCCACCTTCACTTGCTTGTCTGCTTCTTCATTTCCTTCAACTCCTTCATAAGATAGTGCCCACCTATAGACCACCTGAATACCCTTCCCTGCGAGTTTATTGTTCAACCTGACGGCCTTGATATCGATGCTCTGTCTGGGTTCCGGGTCAGTGTGTTGGACTCCTTTGATTACTGTAGTGGAGACAGGGAAAATTGTGACTGTTGCAACCGTTTCGCTGTCCAATGTGAGTGCGGCAATTCGCACAGCTCACCATATGGTATAGCATTCTGCATCGTATAATTCTATCTTTGTTTCGAGCTGGTTTCACTTGTTCCTCCAGTCATCGCCCACTTTCCACACCACTGCAAATTCCACTCTCTTGTCGTCTAACCTTGATCCATCTGTCCAAAAAACCAGCCCATCATCAGGAATGTGTGCTTCCTTCAGAGTATTCTCCTTGTCCAGTATCTTCATTTTTGCTTCTGCTTTTAAATTGTATTCCAGTAGGGTATTTTCTTCCACTTTTCCCTTCACCCCAAAATATCTTCTCAATCTCATTGCCATTTCACTCTGTCCTTTGACGATATTGCCTCCTCCGCGACCATCTGGCAGTTCAACTAGTCTCTTTGCCAACCGTCTTTGGCTGTTGTTGAGTTACACCCTTGCTGGTCGCAGCCATGCCACGTTTGACAGAGGGAGCACTGGTGTTGTTTGGAGCATTTCTGTCGTCCATCGAGCTGACTTGTTTACCAGCTTCTGTAGGTCTTGTTCCCTTCCAACCTGATTGTTCCACCACTATTCTGGTCTATATAGGGAAATTGACTGGACTGCAGCTACCTGGATTTTTCTGGTGTTTGCTGGGTTTAGTCCATTCCTTCCAGTGATGGCCCTGACCTTGTTCTGCGCCTTTCTTGTTTTGGCCATTACAACTTCATGGTGGTGTTGGAATGTTAACTTTCTATCAAGTTGTACCCTGAGCCACCTGGTTGGTGTTTCGTTGAATGCGACATTGTGTCCTGCTACTTTAATGTTCATCATCACGTTTAATCCTCCGTGATTCCTTTTCCAGAAGAATAGCATCACTTCTCTCTTACTGATATCGAACTCCACACTGTTCCTCTCAGTATATCTTTCTGTCGCCTCTGCACATCGTTGTATCATCTGTTTTCATTAAGCGATATCTCCCTCTCCACCAGCCAGGCCATATTATCGACAAACGACAGTGCCAGCATGTTTTCGATTCCCTCGTCCATTTTTGCAAACAATTCCGAGATGTGTATGACGAACAATATGGGTAAGCCCAGGGATCCCTGAGGGACACCTGTGACCACTTCCATCACTCTTCACTATCTGCCGTCCATTCTCATAATCACTTTTTTCTCCAACATGAAGCTCTGCACCCACCCATACACATCCGCTTCAAAACCCATGTCTATCATTGTTTTTACATGGTTTCCCTTCGCCACACTCGGGATGACTCCCTTCATGTCCATCAACAATGCTGCCCCAATTTTCCTTTTCTTCAACGCATTTTCTGCCTTCTGCACCATCCTTCCCACTGTGTCGATTGCAGACCTATATTGTCTGCACCGATGCTGGCTGTCATGTAATAACTGTTTCCTTGCGCAGAAGTCAGCGATTTATTTTGCCACTATCTTCTCAACAACCTTTCTTTGGCAATTTCGGAGTGCAATAACCCCAAAGCCCTTGGCCATGTGATAATCGGGTTTTTCTGGTTTCGGTATAACCACTCCTGTCGCTTAATTTCACTCTTTTGGGTAGTGTCCAAGTCGTATTGCTGTGTTCACTAAGGCAGATATCTTCACTGCATCCAATCTCCAAGCGAGTTGTATGGCCTTGAAATTTATTCTATCATGTCCTGCTTCTTTTCTAGTTCTCTGCTCGAACAGTGCCACATGGACCTCTTCCTCTCTGATGACATGGTAAGTGAACCCTTCTCCCATGACTGCGCAGTCATCACTCTGCCGCAGTTCAGGCAATCGTAAATGTTTTATCAACTCTGCCTTTTCTTCCCAAGAGGTTACCATCTCTGCTCTTTCGTTTCTTAAAGCTTTAACCGTTTCTTCTCATTTCTGATCTGTGTACTTTAGGGCCCTCCATACTTGTTCTTCTTCTGCCTGCTGCCATAAGGTGTTCCATATGTCTCTCTTTTCATCTCTTATTGTTTTCTGGTGATATTTTTTTGCTGCTTTGACTTTGACCTTACTTGATCACCTTGCACTTCTCTCTCATTTCAAGTGCCCCAATATTCCCCTCTTTTCCTTTAGCGTTTGGTTTCACCATCATTTTGATCTAGCACATATTCTGGATTACTTGGCCTTCTGATTTAGCACTTCGGTGAGGCTTTCTCTGATGGCGATTGCTTCCTCTTCCAACTGTGGAATTGCCCTCACTTCCGACAAGATTTTTTTATCCCCCATCAGTGTTCCCCACAACTCTTTTGCTTCTTTGAGATCCTCCACTTGCATATTGTCTATATCCCATCCTGTCGTCTTGCTGCTGGTTCTTGCATCTTATGTATCCCCTCCCCACCGTATCTGGATGATCATGTGGTGGGACAGCATTGCACAATCAATGTCAGTGAGTGTTTCGGCTTTTAGATTCCTGCTCACTGCTCCTTTCACTAGGGTAATATCAATTTTTGACCGTATACTCTTGTGCTCCCTAGTGGCATGGTACGTGTCCTCTTCATTACTCATAACCTGTAGGTCATTAATTTGTATCAAGTTCTCCAAAATGGTGGCATCCCTTCTACTGGGGCATCCTTCATTCCACACCTTGTTGTGGGCGTTCCAATTTCCACACAATACGACATTTTTCGCTTTCATTTTTCTCACAATCTGCTGACCTTGCCGGTCTTGTTGTTGATCAGGTGTTATCTTTCTGATGGAGTTTGTCGTAGACATTGACCAATCTCTCATTCTTTCGTTTCCTGTTCACAATGTCGAAGGCCTGTATGTCACTGTATGCTCCCATGCCTCCTACCTCATCTATCTCAACCTGGGTGTCGATCCTGACTGCATTCATCACTTGTCATCCTCTGACAAACTTAATACCTGGGTGACTGGTTCGGTACTCCTCTCCTTTATCTTGATACGCCTGTTGCATTACCACCAGTTCAGCACCCCTTTCTGATCCCATCTTGATCGCCAACATGGTCCCTTCCTTGCTTCCAGCACAATTCTGCTGTAAGACAATCACCATTCAGTTTCCACGATTAACTCTTGTGGTGTCGGTGGGGTCACTGCAACCTGCACTTCACTCTCTTTCTTCTTTCCTTACTCGAGGCTCTGCTCTGGCACCTTCACCACTGCCTCCTTTGTGCTCATCGCTCCGTCTTCTTTCTTTTCTCCAATCTCTCCCACCTGCTGACCAGCCCCCTCATTCTTACCTGATAGGCTTCGGTCTTTCCTGGTTGTTCGTTCTTCTCAAGCCTTTGCACTGGCTTCTTGATTCTTGGGCCATGCATTGCTCATGGCGATGTGTCCCCTTTTGCAATTGGCAAATTTGTCGTTATTTTGGGTGCAGTTTTGGCCCATCTTTGCTTGGCATCCGACAACATTGCACTGGTGCTCATTGGTCCTGTGGTTCCCTGTGCACGCCATGCATCTGACCATTCCTTATCTTCCACACTTCCAAATGTGGTGACCTCATCCACCGCAACTCTCGCAAAAGGTATCCAGCCCTGCCTTGACATATATTTCCACCTCATGCCACAACCCCGCCGCCCTCAGTCCTTTGTCCAAACATCTTTGTGCCATCTTCTTTCCCTTTATCACAAACACCACCGACACCGCCTGTTTCTCCCCACTGTTTCTCCTGTCTTTTATGTCCACCATTCTTCCCAATCACCCAATGGCCAAAGAGATCATAACTGCTTCATTTTCCGCCTGAATTTCTTGCCTCAACGTTTCCAGCCCCCGTGATCTCCTTGCCAAGTAGTGGTCGAAACTGATGCCATACATCTTCACTTTCTTCCAGGTTTGGTTTGGCTCAACATCGATGATACCCTGGTCTATCTTTTTGGCTGCTCTGAGAACAATTTCCTTGAAAGGGTTTACCATTTCCGCAGATGCGTCTTCAGTGGGTAATACTGTGATTGACCTTCTTATGTTTGTTGAGATGCCCATAATCCTGATATGCGCTGGGACTTGGTTTGGGTGGAGTGTGATATTGCCTACCAATGCTATTTCCATGTTTCTTGTCGGGGAGACAGGGAGACCTGTCACGGTTGTGTCGAGTGAGGATCGGTGAAAGAGTATGGATCTAAGATGGAGACACAGGAATACGAGAGGAAACAGGTTTTGTTGGAAGGAATCAAGTTTTTTAGAAGGAAACAGGTTTTGATAAAAAGAATCAGGTTTCGTTGGTTGTGTTGTAAATATGGAGTGATAGTTATGGCGTAAGCCACAGGTTGAAAGGGTTGCATACATAGTTGGGTGGAGTTGAGATGTAATGTGGAATGAGTGAGTACAGGTGACCACGGTCGCGTTAACTGTATATCAGGACGCTGGATTTGAAGAGGATAGATTTGTTCTTCACTTGTTCTCTAGTCGACAAAACAATAAATAGCTTCAGTATCAACCAATGTTCACTTCTGTCATTCCGGATTTTGAGTCCCTTGTTTGCTACGCAGTACCCACGATTACTGCACCTTTAGTTCAGTTTTAATAACCCCTAGAACTCCGAACCTTGAAAGCTTGACAGAAGAACGAGTCTACAATCGATTCTACCGGTTATATTTGAGTTCATGTGCCGCTACTCTCATTGAAGCGGTTGTTACTATTGTCACAGACCCTGCAATTCCCTCTGGGCCATGTTTAAATTAGTTGGAAACTTCGAAAACAAACTCACAGTACACAGCATTTGGAGACACTCCTGCATTGTGTGCCTGTGGAAACATCGACACGAAGGATCCACGCTGTTCTGAATGCCAGTTTACAACAGAAACAAATCTCCACAATCACGAATCAATTTCTTCGACCTAGCCGTAGAAACCATCAACCTTTTTGAACAAGAACCACTGAACACTTTCGATAGCATCGATGCTATCATCCTCGAAACCACAGAACGTCTTGAAGCATAATTTTGAGACGAACCACAAGCAGTATCCCCCTGGAAGAGATACTGGACAGAAGCTGTGAGAAACGGAGGAGGACTCCAAATTGATGATCCAGTATTCAGAAACATCTGGACTAAGTACTACGGTCTCCACGTAAATTGACAAGATGAAGAACCGTGCTACTGCGAACACCACTGTGGTGGCTCCCATACAACAATCGGAAGGGCAGTTCATGCCAAATCCACGAAATCAGAATCCACGATCACGACAAGAAGGAAGGACATAGAAAGCCACATCTCGTGGGCGGATTACAATGAGTGAAAACCAAATAAAAGAAAGGTAGTAGACCGAGAACTACACCCAGCCCCTCCACCAACCCCGCTGAATATCGTAACAACACCCAGCTAACACGAGGTGTTCGTCGGGTAGATGGTCAACCCATTTTTAGAAGCAGATATTGAAGCGGCACTTCAATGAATCCAAGAAAACATTGACCAGGTGACAAACTGCCTGAACAGAAAACCTCCCTCTAAATTCACAGCTGCAAACCTCCACACAGCAGCCTCTGAACACCACTGCTGGGATTTCAGGAGAATCTTCGCGGCCAACTCGCGATGTCACGATGACCAGAGCATTACAGATGGAGCTGGAACTCGTGGCACCAAAGAATACGGAATCCATGAACGAAACACAGCTCAGGAGCCATATCGAGGACATCAACAAAGGGCTAAATGCACTGAGCCAACTACCAACGACCAGCAGATTGAACCAATTGCTCAAGGAACAGCAATCTGTGACGAATGCGGACGCACAAATATCAGAGTTGTTGGCAGAATGAGAAACAGTCGTCCAAGAAAGAAACAATTTGAAGCAGAAACTACTGCTTACCCAGCAAACGACGGCAACTACGGAAACACCGCAAGCATGCAGTCATGGTGACCTGGAAGAAGAGATCTGGATCCTTAAACAAACATTGAAGGAAGCGAATCCAGACCTGGCGGAATTGAAACACGATCTGGAGGATGCTCAAGCTCAAATGAAGAAGTTTAGGGATCTGGCAGAAGAAAATCGACAACATGTAACCAGGATCCTGAAGTTAACATAGGGAAGGAGGGAAGAATTAGAAGAAAGGACAGAAAGGGAAGAGCGAGAAGAGAAGGTGAGTGATATTACAAGCATTTCAGGAGAAGACAGGAAGGAACTTCGTGGGTGGAAGGTGCAGTTGGTGTTAAAAATTGCGGGAAAACCGAAGGCATTCAACAACGAGCAGAAGAAGATAAGATACGCAGTTGGATGGCTGAAGGGAGTGGCCCTGGCACAGTTGATGCCACACTGTGACGAAATCTCAGGGGATGTCAAGCTCAGTACCCTGAAAGACCTAGTTGACCTGCTGGATGTAGCATTTGGAGATAAAGACAGAGCTGCCACGGCAAAGAGGGAACTCTCGAAATTCAGACAACAAGACCGTGAATTGTCCCAGTACCATGCGGAATTTCAAAGATACGTAGTAGACACCAAATCGAACGAAGATGCCCAGTTGGGAGCACTATGACAAACGCTGACCAACGAGCTCAAAGACTCCGTACAATACATTGAGAAACCAGAGATCATGATTGACTTTGTCAAGATGGTGTCAAAAAGAGACACACAGCTGAGAAGAAGAGCGGCGGAAAAGAAATCTGGGAAGTGGGACGGAATCAAGAAATCCGATTCAACGACCAACACCACATCCGCCCCAGAATCATCACCAGCAGGATCAGTCGCAGGTTACCACTGCACTGCTCCGATGGACCTCTCAGCAGTTAAATGAAACGAGATTACACCTGAGGAAACGAAGAAACAAAGGGATTCAGGACTGTGCATGTACTGTGGGGCTACCAGACATTTCGTGGCATCATGTCCAAGGAAGTTCAAAGCAGCATCAGAACAAACAGAGGAATCACCATTGAAGATGGCAGCAAACGAGGGAGACGCAGATTAAACAACAGGAAAAGGATAGGAAGTGGAGTGGGGAAAAGTTTAGTCCAGTGAAATAAGGATGGCAATTGTGCTGGAAACGAATCTCCTTTGTCAGTCAATACTAGTTTTGGTATTTTGCAGTTTTCTATATCAAGCACAGAAATAAAAGAGTTTTCTATAGAAAGCAAACATCTCGTCGTGAAATGCTCGCTGAAAATCGAAGGCAAAATCATTGATACCTACGCTTGAATAGACTGGGGAGCTACTGGAATAGCATTCATTGACAAACACTTCGTCCGCTATCATCAAATAAAAGACAACGAATTAAAAGAATCAAGGGAGTTGGAAGTTATAGATGGAACACCCATCGAATCAGAAACCTTTACATCTGGGGCTTAACTGGACTTAGGTATATGCGGACATCAGGAGCAACTACCAGCATTCGTTACGAAACTTGGACACTACCCAATCGAATTTGGATTTCCATGGCTACAACTTCACGATGTTACAGTCAAATTCCAAAAGAAAAGGATAGGATTCGAAAGCGATTACTGCCCGAAGCATTGGCAATATCATTCGAGCATATGGGTATGAGGGAATCATATTGAAACAACGGAATCAAATGGGCCAAAACTGGACATGATCATTATAAGGAGGTATCTGAGATCATGCAATGTCTGCACGAAACATTCTGATTGGTCATCTGGTGGTACATTCCTGCCAAAATCATTATGATTGGTTGACTTGATACCCACCATGCTCCAGAAAATGCGAAATCCAAACATTAAAGCTCAATTAAGTCTCTGAGTTTCACTCTGATCACAAAGTGAATTATACATTCAATATGTGTACGTTGTCACTCTTTTGCCTCCCAGTTTCTGATTTGCAATGTGATCAATATTTGTTGAGTCGCTGTGGAAAAGCGGCAATTTTGGCCTGATTTTTGCCATTATACAATGGCGGCCAAGCTGCTTCGACAATTTGCTAGCCAAGATGCAGACCAGCTCGATCATCTTCAGCCAGCTGAGAGCCAGACCGGCTCCATCGCGTCCCACCAGCAGACATCCAGACCAACTTGATCATCTCAAGCCAGCCAAAAGCCAAATCAGCTTGATTGCATCCAGCCAGCCGAAAGGCAGCCCAGCTCGATTATGTCCAGCCAATCGAGAGCTAGCTTGAGTCAATCGCGTCCAGCCCGCCGATAGCCAGACTTGTTCGATCCAGTTGAGAGCCAGCCCGGCTCAATCGCATCCTGCCATTGGAGAGCCAGCCCAGATCGATCGCATCCAGCCAGCCAAGAGCCAGCCCGGCTCGATTATCTCCAGCTAACAGAAAGCCAGCCCAGCTCGATCATCTCCAGCCAGCCAAGGGCCAGCCCAACTTGATCACGTCCAACCAGCCGAGATCATACGTTCTGTTCGATTGTCGAATCATTTTACTCCCCTCAGCTAGCGAAGATGTGGATGACGTCGTTCGTACGGAGTCACCATTGTACGTTCTATTCAATCATCGATTCATTTGAATCACTGCACCTAGCCAATACATTGATGATGTCGCGCCTACAGAGTCACCATCGTACGTTCTGTTCAATCGTTGATTCATTGGACTCACCGCACCTAGCGAATACATAGATGATGTCACGCCTACACAGTCACCATTGTGCGTTCTGTTCGATTGTCGAATCATTTCACAGGCCGCTGCTAGCTGAGATATTAATGACGTCGCTCCTACAGAGTCACCATCGTACTGTCTTGCCGATACTTCACAATTCTTGAGATATAAAGTGTGGCTTAACTCTCCCTACGATTGTTCATTTCGATTTCTGTACTCGATGCCTTCGTTCATTGGTCCAATGCTCAGCTCCAGCCAGCGGCCAGCCAGCACACATGCTGCTAGCCTCAAGGCATCCCGTCTGCATCTTGTCCAGCAAGCCCCCAGTCAACCTGTCTCGATCATCTCCATCCATATCATGTCAAGCCAACCGACAGCTAGCCCGCCTGGATAACTTCCAGCCAGCCTCCAGCCAGCGCTTCGAGATGGTGTCCAGAATGCCGAGAGCCAGCCTATTCAGATTGCATCCAGCCAACTCCTACCCAACTTCACTCAATCACCACCAGCCAGCTTCGTTCAATCACCACCAGCCAGCTTTTCTGAATCCACAGCCGCAAGCTGCTACCCAGATTCGTTCAATCACCACCAGTAATCTTTGTTCAATCAACAGTTGCCATCCCCTACCCTGTTTTGCTCTGTTACTACCAGCCGGTGTCGCTCAATCAACAGCCGCCAGCTCCTACCCAGCTTCACTCGATCACCACTTGCACTCTTTGCTCAATCCACAGCGCCAGCTCTTACCTAGCTTTCCTCAATCACCGCCGGCAAAACCACCAGCCCATGCCTAAATTAGCTTGATCACCACCAGCGAAACCACCATGCCCTGCCTGACTTCGCTTCATCACCACCAGCCAGCTTCGCTCGATCAGAACCACCATCTCCTGCCCAGCTTTGGGTGATCACCACCATCTTATTCAATCAACAACCGCCATCATCATTCAATCACCACCATTTTCTCTTGATCAACTACTGCCAGCTTCCTACCCAGGTTCATTCGCTCACCACCAGCCAGCATCCCTTGATCAAAAGCCACCATCTCCAACAAAACTTCGCTCAATCACCACCATCTGCACTCGCCAGATCCTACCGACATTTTCTCAATCACCACCAACCCTCTTTGCTTGATCTCCGGCCGCCAACTGCTACCAAGCTTAGCTCGATCACCACTTGCTCTCTTTGTTCAATCAACTGTTGAAACCAAGAAAAGAATGGACTGACTAGGAGTCGAACCTAGAACCTTTCCTATACTAGAAGAATGCGCTACCATTGCGCCACCGGCCCTTGATGAGTCTGGATTGACATGTTCCAACACTCCCCCTCAAGCCACACTCGATCTGGTGTGCAATTGCTGAGGCGAACCCACAAGCCATCCAAACTATTCCGCAACGGGCAACGGGTATCACTAACCCGGGCTCATAACATGTTGAAACCAAGAAAACAATGGACTGACTAGGAGTCGAACTTAGAACCTTTCCTATACTAGAAGGATGCGCTACCATTGCGCCACCGGCCCTTGATGAGTGTGGATTGACATATTCCAACATCAGCTGCCTCCAGCTCCTACCTAGCTTTGTTCAATCACCCTCAGCCAGCTTTGCTCAATCAACAGCTACCATTTCCTACCCAGTTTTACTGAATCACCACCAGCCAGCGTCGCTCAATCACCAGCTGCCAGCTCCTACCCACCTTCACTTGATTACCACCAGCTATCTTTGCTCAATCAACAGCCACCAGCTCCTACCCAGCTGCTCTCGATCACCACTAGCTATCTTTGTTCAATCAACAGCCGCCAGCTCCTACCTAGAATCGCTCAATCACCACCAACCAACTTCGCTCGATCAACAACCGCCAGCTTCGCATGATCACCACCATCCATTATTGCTCGATCAACAGTTGCCAGCAGTACAACCAGTGTTTTTCCAGTTGGGTTCAATCGCCACCTGCCAGCTTCATTCAACCAATAGCTGACAGCTCCTACACTGCTTTGCTCTATGATAACTCTCAGTTCCTGGCTTGCTTTGCTCGGTCACAGCCAGCCATCTTCGTTTGATCAACAACCTCCAGCGTCTACATAGCTTTCTTCAATTATCCTGAGAGCCATCCGAGCTCGCTCATATTCATCCACCCATGAGCCAGCCCTGCTTCATCGTGTCCGCCCAGCTGAGAGCCATTTTGGCTCGATCGTATACAGCCAGTCGAGAGGTAGCCCAGCTCGACCATTTCCAGCCAGCCTGCATCCAACGTGCAACCTCCGGCTCAAATTGAATCTCCAAGTGCACCTGATTGAAATACTAATGATTCAGTCCTGGTCGGCTCAATCGCCCGAGATATATGTCCAGGTTGATCATCTCCAGTCAGCCGAGAACGATCCCGTATCGATCATATCCAGCCAACAAAGATGATCATCCCCAGCGAGCCAAGTGCCAGCTCGGCTCGATCGTGTCCAGCCATCTAAGAGCCAGACCAGCTCGATCAACTCCCGCTGACGGTGAGCCAGCCCGGCTATATCACATGCAAGCAACGGTGAGGCAGCCATTGATGCAACCCCAAGTGCATCCACGATCTACCATGCTTTGTGTATATAGTTAGCAATACATTTTTGAATCAAAGTTGTGACCGTGAATTAAGGCTGCGACCGTACAGTGTGCTGTGTCTCGAAGCAAATACTGTGTCTGTAGGCACCACAGCATGACGGCTATCAGTTCAACCAAATAGGTTCCTTGCGTCCAGGACAGACACGAATGTAAGTAACTACGGGCGGCAAAGCCGCCCCCCCGAGGTAGTATGTGCTATAGCAGCAGCTCCATTTATGAGACGAAATAGAAAGGAGAAACTCAAGGTGTATGCGGTAATCTTATACGAAATCAACAAAGCCCTAGAAGTTCAGGACATTCAAGAAAAACTGCTGGAACAGTTAATTCCCAAGGAATATCATGTGTTTCTCCCCCTCTTTGATATAGAAATCGCACAAAGACTACCACCACATAGACCATACAATCATAAGATTACACTTCAAGACAGTTTCACCCCACCTTTCGGACCAATATACAGCATGTCAAGAGAAGAACTTCATGTCCTCAAAGTGTGGATTGAAAAGAACTTGTCAAATGGATTCATCAGATCATTATCATCACCATGCGGAGCACCGGTATTGTTTGCACCAAAACCAAATGGAGGCTTTCGACTGTGTGTTGAGTACTGAGGCCTCAATGAAGGAACGATGAAGAATCAATACCCGTTACCACTGATCCAGGAAACCCTGCTGAGAATATCAAAAGCGAAATGGTACACCAAACTGGACGTCCGAGATGCATACAATATGATCTGAATAGCAGCAGGAGACGAATGGAAAACGGCATTCAGGATCCGTTATGGCCTGTTCGAATCCCTCGTTATGCCTTTCCGACTCACTAAGGCACTAGCTAGCTTCTAGGAATTCATTAACGATACTCGTGGCCTGTTTCTCGACATCTTCTGTACGCTATTCCTGGACGATATCCGTATCTACAGTGACAATTTCAATGAACATAAGGAACACGGAAGAGCAATAATGACAATGCTTAAGGAAGCCGGTCTGTATCTGAAGGCCGAAAAATACGAATTCCATCAACAGGAAGTGAAATATCTGGGATTCATAATTGGGGTAAATGCGATCAGAATGGACCAGGAAAAAGTAACAGCGGTTAAGAAATGGGAAGCACCCGGCAATCTTAAGGAGGTTCAAGCATTTTTAGTATTCGCGAACTTCTGCTGAAGATTTATGAGAATCTATCCCACAGTGGTCCAACGATTAACAAAACTCAAGGAACAGCTGGTACCATTCGACTGGGGCCCCGATCAAAAGAGAGCATTTGCAGCATTGAAAGAAGTCTTCACAACAGCACCAGTCTTTGCACACTTCGACTATGAACAGGAAATCGTTCTGGAAACCGACGCTTCAAGCTATGCGTCTGCGGAAGTATTATGTCAATACAACGATCAAAGAATCCTTCATCCTGTAGCGTTCTTCTCAAAGAAACATACACCTGCGGAAGAGAATTACGAGATCTACGATCAAGAATTGGGTGCTATTGTAAAAAGTCTCAAACAATGGAGACCAAAATGGGAAGGGTCAGTACACCCAATCACAATATTAACCAATCACAAGAACCTCGAATACTTCATGACATCGAAACTTCTCAACAGCAGACAAACCAGGTCGTCTGAATTCTTGTCAAGGTTCAAGTGTAAGATTAAATACTGCCTGGGACGACAAGGCCAGAAGTCCGATGCACACACCAGAATGCCAGGAGACATTGTTCCGAAGGGGGGGGCACAAAATACCCAACAAATCGTGCTCAAAACAGAGAATCTTGACAAAAGAATACAACAAGGACTGGTGGTTGCATTCACGGAAGAGGTAAATCAAAATGAAATCGATACGAAAGAGCTATGGAACTGGATTCAAAATGTATGCAAGGACTGCCCATTTGACAGCAGTGAAGGATTGTGAATCAACGCAACAGAAGTCAAAGAGGAACTGAACAAGCTACAGTTGATACAGGAACAACACGATTCACCTACAGCATGTCATCCATGACGTGCCAAAACGCTCGAACTCATCAAAAGATAACATCATTGGCGAGGTAAAAGGAATGACGTGGACAGATACGTTCGCAACTGCCATGAATGCTGATGCAGCAAGGCAACCCATCAGAAGGTTCACGGATGGCTGAAACCACTGCAAATACCGCAACAACCAGGGAAGATTTTGAGTGTGGATTTCATTGTGGGATTACCGGAAAGCGAGGGTTACAATGCCATATGGGTGGTGGTTGATAGACTGTTGAAAATGAAATATTCAGTGCCATGTCGGGACAATACAGACGGCAAGAGTCTTGGCGAGATGTTCATACCAGAAGTGTTCAAGTTACATGGCTTACCGGACACCATAGTATCACAAAGAGGACCCCAATTTGCTTCGGAATTCTTG
This sequence comes from Trichophaea hybrida, assembly GCA_015178995.1. Taxonomy (NCBI): domain Eukaryota; kingdom Fungi; phylum Ascomycota; class Pezizomycetes; order Pezizales; family Pyronemataceae; genus Trichophaea; species Trichophaea hybrida. Next base: position 36,463 of record WHVE01000678.1, on the reverse strand, counting down.
AGACGCGTATGTGAAAAAGACTTGGAATTGAACGAAGGCTTTCAACCGCGTTTCATCTACTGACAGACGGACAAACAGAACGAATGAACGCCATTATAAAACAATACCTTACAGCTTTCGTCAATTATAAGCAGAATGATTGGACACAGTGGCTATCTATGGCTGAATTCGCAACGAACAACCACGTTTCAGAAACGACAGGATGTTCACCATTTTTCGCCAATTACGGGTTCCACCCCAGAATGACCTTCAGTCAACATCCGTTTCAAAATGGTAACGACATTAGGGAAGTAAAGGCAAATACCCTCTCCCAGAAGATGAACGATATCTTTGAACAAATTAAAGTGGAAATGTCTCGGGTATATACAATCCAAGCGGAACAAGCGGATAAACATCGATGAGAGGGAGTGGAAATGAAGCCTGGGGATAGAGTATGGATGGACGCCAGGAAGATTGCAACACAACTACGTAGCAAGAAGTTACACTGGAAACGCCTGGGACCCTACGAGATTACCGAGGTCATTAGCCCATGGGCTTATAGATTACAACTACCCAAAAACCTTCACATGCACCCAGTACAACCAATCTCATGCTTGGGTAAGGTATCGCAGGACCCCATACCAGGACAATTCGAACCAGCACCACCACCAGTCATTGTGGACGGAGAAGAAGAATTCAAAGGGGAGCGTATCGAAGATTCAAGACTATTCCGACGACAATTGCAGTATCTGGTACAATCGAAGTGTTATGATGAAACGAGCAGGGAACCAGCAGTCAACTTGGAGGGCCTTCAAGCTATCGATATATTCCAAACAGAACATCCTCGCCAACCCAGATCAATAGACTTGTAGGAATGCGGCTTGTGGGAGGGGGAGCTACTGTCATGGTTGGGTCAAGAGAGGATCAGGGACAAAGTATGGATCGATGATGGAGATACGGGAATATGAAAGGAAACAGGTTTTGTTGGAAGGAATCAGGATTTTTAGAAGGAAACAGGTATTGATGGAAAGAATCAGGTTTCTTTAGGTGCGTTGTAAATATGGCGTGATGGTTATGGCGTAAGCCATGGATTGAAAGGGTTGCATTCATAGTTGGGTGGAGTTAGGATGTATTTCAAAACGAGTGAGTAAATATGACGACCGTCGCGTTCACTGTATATAAGGACGCTGGATTTGCGGAGGATAGGTTTGTTCTTCACTCGTTCTCTAGTCTACAATACATTCAACAGCTTCGGCATCAACCATTGTTCACTTCTGTGATTCCGGAGTACGAGTCTTTTGTTTGCTACGCAGCATCCGCAATCACTGCCCCTCTAGTTTGGTTTTTATAACCCCTTGAACTACGAGCCTTGAAACCTTGACAAGACTGTTGTTCCTCTTGAATTTGATTCTTCTGTATTCCATTGTATTTTTGTTGGTTGAGATGGACTCAAAACCACTTACCTCCTTGCTTGCCGCCTTCTGCGCCTTCTTTTCCGCGGTTTGAAAGCCCTCCTCATCCCTCATGTTTTGTCCTGTCGTTGATGCTGCCAATTTCTTCGCATACGTCAGCTTTCTGACCTCAGTCTGTTTTTGTAGTTGTTTCTTCGGGACACCATTGTTGATCCCTTAGCCGGCTTGGTTCCAACATTTTCTCTGATATTCGCGTTTGGTCCCTTCGGAACATTCTCCATTGCCTTTGGATTCCGGGCCTCTGGTATAGCTAGTAGCGTTGGTTCCGCCTATCCTCTAAGCGGAATGTTCATCGGTTTTGCCGTTGGTGTTGAAGTTGTCATTTTGACTGGTTAAAATCCACCTGGCGCTATTTCGGGGGCATATATAGAGTATTCTAGTCCCAGACTTTCGATTTCCATTTCCATTTAAGGGGTTGTCCCTTATCATATGTATGAGGTGCATAAGGCTTAGTCTCCCAAGCTCATCGTAGACAATCAATGTCAATAAGTGAGGTTACACCCATGAGGATGTCTACTGATGAGTGAGCGGAAGACCCAACATAACCGGGTGAAAATCCAATTGTATTCCAAGCTCCAATACCGTTTCTTAGTGATGTGGGCTAGCTAACCCACGCTAAGGCAATACGTACGCTCGATCTGATTGTAAACACAGGTTGATTTCTTTGTTACTAGCCAAGGAATGGGACACACCAACCATACTGGCAAAGGAATGTAACTGCCTTGCAGGGATCTACTAAAATCAACAGCTGTACATTATGGATCAGACCAATATTACCATCTAATCAAACTAATACTGGGATAAAACAATATGCAGTTGGTGTGATGGTTGCACAAACGATATTATCTTAGTTTGAAGGACTTTGCTATCTCTGGAGTGGAATATTCAAAGGAGATATGCTAACTGTGTCCTGGTAGTTGAGTCTACCTGAAAAACAAGAGTTTGGGTCTAGACTGTCGAACCCAAGCTCAGTTGCATTAGTACACACGATAACTCAGAGAGTGCAACCCCTCTATAGATCACAGATAAGACGGGAAGACACCAGACACATGGCACATTGTGGGTTGGCAGCTCATTAAATCTTTGATCACAATTCCGCACATAATGATGAAAACTAACAAATATTAAGATAACGTCCGATGAATGTGTCAGCTGCGTCATCCATGCCAGATAATCTTAGTGATACCTGGTGGGGGCTGACAGAACCGCACGTTGCCAAAAGGAACACTCCACAACCAACTACCGAGATTGGCTCTGTAGCAACAATCGGGAGTGATGTAAACACTTCTTCAAGGAATTATGTGTTATTGGGATAGTACCATACCCATCAATCTTGGAATACAGAGAAGTACTGTCATTCCTTACATATATTGCTCTGATGCGGAAATTGTTGAGACGAGAGAGTAATGGAGGAGAGAAAAAGAAAAGAATGAATTGTCTAAATTGTCTACCGATACAAGAGAAGGAAAAACAGTAGACTTATATATGAAAGATAGAGAAGGGAAACTCCATGCCGACTGCCAAAGCCGAAGCCGAGTATCAGTGCCGAGCCCTCCTCCTCAGTGTGGAGGTACGCGAGGCCGATGGGGGCAGGCGAGGTCGATGGGGCAGTGGAGGCTGATGGGGGCAGGCGAGGCCCATGGGGGCGGCAAGCCACCGGCCTCATGCCCGAGCCCACCACCATCAAAGACTAAGAAAGCTACTGGGCCAAATCCCCAGTCAACAGAAATACTCATCTATAACAGGACACACAAATATTCTGATTTGAAAAGAGATCAAGCTCTAGCTGCAATCCACAGTCAGAAACCACAACAGCGGAAAACCACCTGAAATATTATTAAGTTTTAACCTTAAGAATATCATTATGTTTCACACTGTATATGACACTATTCACATCCTCAACGCTTATTATGTACATCACTCTTTTGAGACCGAAGCCCACTTGCCATTGCTTATGGACTTCTTTAGCCACCAATACATTTGTTGGAATACCTCCACTGCCTAAGAACTGGAGAACTCCTATCCCAAGAATCTTTCAGTGACGACTCAGAAGAATACCTCCAAGACACTTACAACTGCTAAGGTACGGCTGTATTCTGCGAATACCAGTGTGTGTATCAGTACAACAAAGATCAGGACACACTACCCTCGAACTACATTTCTTCAAATATGTCTTACTCATCAAACTCAGATTTTATTGACAACAAGTACGACAATATCGATCTGCCAGTACCCATGCAGAAGTATCCCCATAACAGTCTCAGATTTCAGACGTTATCCAATATCAGGGTTCATGAGTTGTGAAATCTGCACAAACAAAACTTGTTGCTCCACGAACATTGCCACAGGAGAAAGTTACAAACCAAATATTGCCGCCCCGGGAATTGTCCAAAGTATTGCATGAATAAGTCCGAACCTTGCCAACATATTCAAAAACTAGCTCTTGCAGCAATAATCAGAGCAAACAAAATAGAACCATACACTTTTCCATTTCGACAATTTCACAATAATGACACCAAGGCGCCGATTAACCTTTGGAGCGGTACGATTGGCACCCATCTCCTCTGCAGTCACCAAGTTGACAACATCAGTATCCATGCCCTTACCAGAATTTGACCAGCGGATCCAGAATCACTATCTACAAACTCGTCAACAATATCAGCCACAAAACCAAGAAGACACAGAGATTATAGACGGCGTACGAGCACGTGTGTCACGGTTGGACCAACAAGTACAGTACCTGATCGACTGTTGCCACAGTGGGAAAGAAACGATTGATATAGAATTCGACAAGGTATGACGAGACAGCAAAATATTCGCCCAGCAAGTCGAAACCAACTGGATGCTGGGAATACAAGTCCGGGAGGGACACGACCAACAAATACAAGCAGTTGACTTTGTGCTTAAAGAAACAAAAACAGGCATCAACGCCATTCAGGAACAGTCCCAACTAATCATCACTGGAGTTATCAAAGAATTTGGAAAGCTCAAGGAAAGAATTATAATCTGCGAACAAGAACAAAACATAATGAAAGTCCACCAATCCGAATTAACAATTATGTATAAAACTATACAAAAGCGATTGGCAGACCTGAATAAACATGTCAAGAATGATATACCCGATTTCAAGGATCTACAAGTTACAACACATAGGGTCAACCAAATTGCAAATCAAACCACCGGCCTAACAGATTCAGTAGCAAAAGCAAACTTCTCTGTCACAACTCTGGAACAAAGAGGAAGAATCCAAAGAGTTCAACAATGGCAATTAAGAACAGAGGAATGAAATGGAAGTATATCTCCAATAACTGATTCCAACGTTGCCCCAACATCAGGCCTACGAGGAGGATCAGGAACAGATGCAGGAATGCCAGATCCAGAACCTGGACCAAGTGGAAATAGAGGAACATCAATACCAAAGAGTACAGGAAGAAACCTACCAGGAGGAGATCCACCTCCGTCGGACCCCCCTAGTCATATAGGCTCAAGCAGAAGAAGAAGATCAAGATCCCGAACCCGAGCACCAGCATCAAACAAACATACAGACACCAGAATACAGTTAACAGACCCACCTAAGTTCAGGGGAAAACATTCAGAAGCATTTGATGTGTGGTGGATGTGCATGGAAACATTCAAGATATGATCACGGAATCTGACACCTTGAAAGTAAAAGCTGGAATTACAGGAGTAGCCTACTGAACAACGTTGATGAGAGAATTGCCACCACAAATCTTTAAACAATTATCAACAATCAACACAGCAGACAAAATGGATAAGGAACTAAGGCAAATCATCCTCAATGCAGCAAAGAATGTAGAAATATGGCAAGCCACAGAACAGAACTTTGGAATGATCAACAAACCAAAGCCAACCAGACAAGTACCTGAAACGTTGGCAATCTAAAAACCAAATACGTTTAGGAAGTCAGGAAGGTTTGATAACAATCAACAACAATCCACCAATCACTCCAAGAGAACCCCACGCACATTCATAAGCCCAGAAGGAAAAACCTATGTGCCAATGGTACAGGGCGTAACGAAAAATGAACTGAATAGGAAAAGAATAGCGCAAGAATGTTTGAGATGTGTATGACCTTCGGATCGGAAAGGAGGGCACAGAACACTGCAATGTTTTCAAGATGTCAAGGTCACGAGCAGAACAGCAGACTTTGGAAAACCTGAGACCTATCAACAACTGCAAGTTGGACGATTCGATCAATTTGAAGATGACCAAATCATCAAATATGAAATAGATAGTGATCAGGGTAAGGAAACGAAAGTACAAACATCGGAAGGAGAATTACCAAGTGAATATAGTAGTGAGGATATAGTGCAGGATTGGGAAAATCAGGAAGAGTGTTCTTCAGAATAACGTGATAGGAAAACGGAGTAAGTACACACCTAGGAGTACTGAACAATACATGGAAGATCACGGCGATTTGGCAGGAGAAAGCCTTTATATAGTTACTGGTCACAACCTTGAGGATTCCGGGGGGAATGAAACTGCTGGACTGTAGTTGCATGATATAATTATAAGTAAGGATTGAAAAACCTCTTACTGACCAGGACCTGTTGAGGCCCAGCCATTGTCAATAGGATGGCTACTAAACGCAAACAACACCCGGAATCACTGGAAAAACCGAACAACTGACTGAACACAAGCGATGACTTCATATTTTACAAACTTAAAAAACTACATAAAATCCCAAATACACGATTTGCAAAAAGTCCAATCTATAAATTTTTTATAGATTTCTAAAATTTCTCAGGAATAACCAAACAATTCCCTGTACGAGCAATAATGGACCTAGAATCTACATCCTACACAATAGCACCGGAATACGTAAAAGTTTTCACAATACCAGTGATGAAAATAGAAAATACAATTGAAGCGAAAGACTTTGGAGGGAATAAAGCCTATCTCCCAGGATTATATACTATCCGAATAGGGTCAGATTTCGGAAATCATCAATCACTCGAAACTTTCCAAGTAGTAAACATGCAAGCCAATTATGGATTCTCAATACCAGCGTTGTACCTAGCGGAACACAAGGCACATGGAACATCCTACGGACATCTACACTTTACAGAATGGGAAGAACAATGCTACAAATATTGAACGGCACATCCAGAGTGGGAGATCACTTATGACGATAAAATAATGATTGGAAACAACTCAATTATATTTTGATCAATAATATTCAACGAAAGAAAACATCTGGCAGAAAAACTAGCTGCCCAATCCCATGAGTGGTAACAGTTGTTCCACCCAAACGAATCAGAAAAATTAAAAAAGCATGGCCCTGATGATGTTGAAATCAACCTAAAATCTACGGACGACCAAGTGAAAGTAGCGCCCATTTACCAGTTATCAAGAGAAGAAGAAAGATTACTTTGAGAATACATCCGCAAAATAATTAAGGAAAGAACAATACGACCATTTGAAGGACAAGCATGAAACCCCATTTTATTTGTACCAAAACCAAATAAGCAAAGCTTATGTCTGTGTTTGAATTACTGATGAATTATCAATATAACAATCAAAAACACAACCGCATTACCATTAATAGACGAACTACAGAATAGAATGAAGGCAGGTACCTATATAACCAAACTAGATATGCAGTCAGGATACCATCTAGTTCGGATGGCAAAGTGACACAAATTGAAAACAGCATTTGGAACACAATTCGGTTGTTACGAATATACAGTCATGTATTTCGGATTAACCAATGCACCAGCTACTTTTCAAAGATGGATGAATGCTTCAACCATTTTTAGGAAAAGATGATAAAGTCACAGTATGTTACATCGACCATGTTATGATTGCTACCAAAGGGACCAAAGAACAACCCCACGAATACGTCAGTGAAATACTTCAGGTCCTATATGACAACGAGTTGGTAGTCAAAATTGACAAGTGCGAATTCCACCAACAAGAGGTTGAATTTCTAGGTTTTCTGGTTAGCGGAAATGGATCAAAAATGGCACCTGAGAGAAGCACCGCAGTAACCAGCTGGCCAATGCGTATAATACAGGCAGAAGAACAGATTATAGGAGGACTTGGCAATGTTTACTGAATATTCATTAAAGGATATGACGGAATAGTGGCCTGCATTACAGACACGTTAAAAGGTGACGGAAAAAATTTCGTTCTTGGAAAACATCAAAAAGTAGAATATTACAAAATATGCATACTTTTCACACATGAAAACACCCCAATTCTTATACATTTTGCAGAAGAGAGGACGGCAATAGTTGAAACCGACGCGTCAGACTATGCAATGGGAGCAGTGCTATCTCAGACATTCGCAGATAGAAAAATACACCCGGTAGCTTTTATATCCAAAAGTTCTCACCAGGAGAACTCAACTACCAAATATACGACAAACAAATGTTCACTATTGTATACATAATGACACAATGGCGATGCCTTCTACCAGGAGAATAACATATGACAATCATTTATTTTGACCACATGAACCTACAATACTTCAAAGACACCAACCAATTATATTAGCAACAAGCTTGATGGTCTGAAACACTACAAGAATACAACATTAAAATAGTATATCAAAAAGGAGCACAAAACGGAAAAGCAGATGCTTTATCAAGATGCCCTGAGTTCATCTCTAAGGAGTGGGGTACAACTTCTACAAACAACAAATCTCTGCTTGGACCCAAGCACTGGACACATAATCGGGGGATTAGATATGGAAGAAACAGAAGATATAATATTAGTGGGTTTCTCAATAATGAAACTGATACCCACAATACAACAATGCTTTAAACAAGAAGCATGGAAGACGAAAGAATATCAGGAATTACTGGAGAAAGTTGGAAATACAAACTCAGACGAAAAATTCGGAAAAGACCAACAAGGAACGTTGACATGGCAAGGAAGACCATATGTACCTGACGGATTCAGGAAGCAGGTGTTTAAAAAGGAATACAACTCAAGGATAGCAGGACATTTTGGAGGAGAAAGAATAATGGAACTGATTACCAGAAACTTCCAGTGGCCTAAGCTAGAAGACAAGGTTAGAGAATATTGCAATAACTGCGACTGATGGCAAAGAACAAAAAGCCTGCGACATGCTAAACCTGGTCTATTATCCCCACTCAAACAATCATCATCACTTTGAACATATATATCGGTAGACTTCATTACTGACCTACCGGAATCTAATGGAAACAACAATATAATGGTAGTAGTTGATAGATTTACACAAATGGCACATTTTATTCCAACAGCAAAACAGGAAGCGGCAACAGTAGCAACGCTGTTCCTTAAGAACATTTGGAAATATCACAGACTACCCCTTGACATAGTGTCTGACAGAGATGGAGTATTTACAGGACACTTCCTCGCAGACCTCAACGAATACTTAGTAATAAAACGATTGATGTCAACAGACTTTCACCCTCAAATGGATGGACAAACAGAATAACAAAACCAAACAATGGAGCACTTCCTATAAACATACTGCAACTTTGAACAAGGCAATTGGAGCGAAATGTTACCAATGGCAGAGTATTTATACAATAATTCAAAACATTCTACCACAAGAATAATACAATTCTACGCCAACTACGGGTAGGAACCTTGCACAAATTGCCTAAAGGAAGTTCGGTTTAAATATCGAGGTTCAGAATTATATGCTCACTACATGTTCAATGTGTTTCACAAACTAGAAGAGCAGTTAGGATCATCTCGAAACAGAATGGAAGAATACTACGATAGAAAAAGTAATTCAGCACCACAGCACAAGATTGAAGATTGGGTAATGATAAATGGAAAAAACATACACACAAAAAGGCAATGCAGAAAATTAGATGATAATATGTATGAACTGTTTCAAATCAACAAAGTCGGTAGCCACAAACAATGGTGTCAATTGACTCTACCCAACAACTGGAAAATCAATCCTGCCTTTCATATAGCACTACTGGAACCATATCGAGGAGAGATAACAGAAAAAGAAACACCCCCAGCAGGAGCAGACGACAGAGAATGGATACCAGAAGCCATTATAGGTAGTGGACCTACAGATGATGATCACCATATACATGTTGTCTTAGTCAAATGGTAAAACTATACACACGAAGAGAATACATGGGAATCGTAAAAACACCTATCGGAAATAACATGTTCTAGTCCAGTCGCGGAGGATGTCCCTCCGCGGAGAGACCGGTCCAGTGACGGAGTTCCACCCTCAGTGACTGGACTGGTTCATTCGTGGAGTGTACCCCTGCACCCTACCTCCGTGAATGGACTGGTCCATTCACCGAGTGTACCCTCGGTGAATGCTCTGCACACATATATGCCCGAACATGTATGCACACATAGCTGGCCAGATGCAGCAGAATTTGATCAACGTAATTGCATTCAGCCCAGCACAATTACGTGCATTCATCCCAGCACAACTACGTACATTCAGCCCAGTGCAACTATATACCTTCAGCCCAGCGCAAGTGAGGATTGTATGCCTAGGCAAATATATCTGCGATGATGCTCATAATCTAAATACACTCTGTCTGTTCGCATATAAGTCGTTGATTCTGCCATCGGTGCTTTCTACATCTACATTCTGTATTAGTATCTTCTGTTCGAGTCCAGTCACGGAGGATGTCCCTTCGCGGAGAGACTGGTCCATTCAGGGAGTCCCATCCTCAGTGACTGGACTGGTTCATTTGCGGAGTATACCCCTGCACCCCACCTCCGTGAATGGACTGGTCCATTAACCGAGTGTACACTCGGTGAATACTCTGCACACATATGTCCACGCATCTATGCGCACTCAGCTGGCCATATCCAGCGGAATGCAATCAATGCAATTGTATTCAGCCCACATCGCGAAACTCAGCCGTACTTTGAAAGTTCCTGAAAGTACCACGTGATTTCAGGCTTTTGGCTGCTATCCGCACACTTTCCCTGCGAATGCTCTTTCGCATCCTTTCAGGCTTGGAGATTTTCACTTCTTTTTGCGTCTTTCGCTGCAGTGGCCCTTTCACTGCAGTGGCTCTTTCGCTGCAAAACCTCTTTCGCTGAAAAACCTCTTTCGCTCTATATTCAGCTGGTCTATCGAAGAGACACAGCTGGTTTTTTGAAGTGGTCCTTTGCAGTAATGCAGCTAGTCGTTTGCACCCTCCAGCGGCGACCTTCACCACCCTTTGCGAGTATCGAGAGGATTCCCCAGGCTATGAATTAAAGGCATCTTCAACTGAGCAGTATAGTTAAGGTTACACGGCAGAAAAAGAGAGTTCTTGAGAATCAACTCTCTTAGTGGATTTACAGTTCTTATTCACAAATCATGATGTCAATAGACTTTTAGACGAAGTTTATTCCTGCGACCAACTCCGCGACCAACTCTAGCGCCCACACCGGTAGTCTCAGTCTGAAAATCTCACGATATCTAATGGCCATGGTGTTGAGAATTTAAGTCGATGGTACTGGGTCAATGGCGATACTTGGACTCATGGGAACAGCAGATCTGCGAATCAGATTTGCATGCGGAATCCGTAGCTAGATTTTCAGAATGATTGGACCGATGTGAGTGCAAGCGTGAGGGTGAGCGTTGAGTGCGAACATGAACATATAGTGATAATCGACAGTCTACTAGATCTTCATGAACATGGTAGTGACACTGATGGCCCTACAATTGTTAGTAATACCACTGCACTAGGACTCTAAGTTGAGCTCAGACGTTGAGTTATGTCCGCATGCCTGGCAGCTGGCTAGTCTGCTGTCCAGAGCTTTTGACGCTGGCTAGAGCTTCCACATTGGACAGTGCTGCAGCCTCATCTGCAAGACAGCATGAAAGTGTTTCTGCGCGAAAGGAAATATGCAGCGAAACCCGATGGACAGCCTGAAAGTTTGCCATATTTGCAAAGTTGGCTTCTGTCTTAGTACTAACACCTTCTGGATTTGCTTTCGCGCCAGTGAAAGCCTGAAAGAGCCTGAAAGTGACTCGTTCAGTTTTGCAATGGCGCAGAGGCAAACGACGAAAGTGATTTGACAGAACTGGATATTGATGAAGGAGAGGGTCTGGAAGTATACCGGGATGTGCGCGAAAGAGGATGATGTAGAGGAAGAAGGCATCGAGGAAGAAGAGCTGATTTCAAGTCAGGATATTCAGCATAGTGCAATTGTAGTTGCACCACGCCATTGAGTGTAATTAGCACTTTGTATGTACGCTCCACTAATGAACCAGTCCAGTCACGGAGGTGGGGTTCAGGGGTACACTCCGCGAATGAACCAGTCCAGTCACTGAGGGTGGGACTCAGTGAATGGACTGGTCTCTCCGCGGAGGGACATCCTCTGTGACTGGACTAGAACATAACACCCGACCTAAGAACCCAATTCTACGAAACACACCCAAAGATGGAACAAGATACAAGAGTGAAACCACCAGTAAGCAAGGCACGAAAGAAGAGGAAAACTGTTTCTTAAAAAATGTTCAACTCATACAACATTTGTTTTTAGCGGAGGTTGCTTTTATATTTAATTTTTATTTTTATTGTATCATGAGAAAGCAATATCTATAGTACACGCTGTCTGAGTGGTATGTATTGTAAAGATCACGTCTTACGTTGGTGTACTCTGTTGAGGTCACCAGAGCTTGAGAGGGGGGTAATATTAGGGGTTTTCCCTTATCATACATAGGAAGTTCATCAGCCTTAGTCTCCCAGGGTCATTGTAGACAATCAATGACAACTAATGAGGTTACACCCCTGAGGACCTTTACTGATGAGTGAGTGGAAGGCTCAATATAGCTGGGTGAAAATCTTATAGTATTCCAAGGTCCAATACCATGTCTTAGCTAAGTGGGCTAGCTAACTCATGTGAAGGCAATACGTACGCTCAATCTGATATTAAACAAACGGTGATTTCTTTGTTACTAGCCAAGGCATGGGACATACCAACCATACTGCCAAAGGAATGTAACTGCCTTGCATGGATCTAATAAAAACATCAGCTGTGCATTATGGATCAGACCAGTGTTACCACCTAATCAAACTGATACTGGGATAAAACCATATGCGGTTGCCATGATGGTTGGACAAATGATATTATCTCAGTATGAAGAACTTTGCTCTCTCTGGAGTGGAATATTCAAAGGAGATGAGCTAACTGCGCCCCGGTAGTTGAGTTGACCGAAATGATAAACATTTGGATCCAGACCGTCGAACCCCAGATCTGTCGCATTAGTACACACGATAACTTGGAGAGCGCAACCCCTTTGGGCAACATGGATATGACACGATGACAGTAGATATGTGGCAAAGTGTGGGTTGGCAGCTCATTATATCCTTGATCATTATTCCACTCATAATGATGCAAAATAACTAATGTGAAGATAACGTCGCATAAATGCGTCAGCAGCGTCATCAATGCAGGATGACCTCAGGGATGCCTGGTGGGAGCTTACACAACCACATGCTGTCAGAAGGAACTCTCCACATCTAACTACCGAGATCAGGTCTGTAGCAACAATCAGGAGTTATGTGAACATCGCTTGAATGGATCACATGTCATTGAGATACTACGATACCCATGAATCATAGTATACACAAAAGTACTGTCATGCCTTACTTATATACCTCTGACGCGGAAATACTCATCTATAAAAGGACACACGAATATCCTGATTTGCAAAGTGATTAAGTTCTAGCAGCAATCCACAGTCAGAAACCACAACAGCGGAAAACCACCTGAAATATTATTAAGTTATTATCTTAAGAATATCTTTATGTCTCAAATGATCCATGATGATATTCACATCCTGAACGCTTATTTCCTACATCAATATTGTGAAATCGAAGCCCACTTATAATTTCTCGTAGACTTCTTGGGCTACCAAGGACTTTGCCAGGAATACCTCCACTACCTGAAAACCGGAGAACTCCCCTCGCAAGAATCTTTCTGTGATGACTCGGAACAATACCTCCAGGATACCTATGACTACTAAGGTAGGGCCGTATTCTGCGAATGCCAGTGTATGTATTGGTACAACAAAAATTAGGACGCACTACCATCAAACTATATTTCTTCAACTACGTCTGACTTATGAAACTCATATTATATCGGCAACAAGTACGCTGATATCAATCTGCCAGTACCCATGCAGGAGTACCCCCATAAGATTCCTTGGCCACTTCTACTTGCTCCTCTACCTTGGCCTTCTGTTCCTCGTTTTCCTCAATTTCCATTTCAGTAATCCCTAGGGCCTTCTGCTCATCTCTTCAAATATGGTGATTTCCCTTGGCTGCTTCCCAATTGATTGCCCTGCGTTTTTGTCTTCCTGTCTCTCTGCTCTCATCGCGGCCCACCTCCCCCTCACCGATCTGCTTTCGTTTGCCCATAGAGATCATACCGATCTTTTCGCACAATAATTCTGCCATTTGGCTCATTACTGTGTTATTTGGCTTTTCTTGTCTTCTCCTCTGCTCTTCGCCATGTTCATCGAGCTTGTTGTTCAAAGACTGCATCTAATGTTTGGTTTCCACGTATCTCACGTCCATCACCATTCTCCAACTGGTCATGAGCTGTTGATGGTCATTGGCGCCTTCTCTTTCACTGCCTGCTCTGATGCTGCTACTTTGATGACCTCCACAATCGTGTTTGTGATGGCTGCCGCCCACAGCAAATTGTCTTTGTGGCGAAAGTCACATTTCTCCTCTCTTTCTTCCATCCACGTCCTGACTCCTAGCCATTGTGCCTCTTCGTGTGCTGCATGGACTTCCAACAAGTTGGCTAAGTATTCAACATTTCGGTGAAGCTGGATTAACTCCTGTGCCTGCTGTCGAACAGTCCATTCCATGCGGGTTCTCCACTCTCCAGGGGCTTTCGGAGCCTCGCTCCTCTGCCTCATCCGATTCTCATTGGGCTGCAGCTGCTCAGCAGCGGCTGCGATCGTTGGGGCAAAGCCAGTCATAGACGTGTTGCTGGCAGTGCCATTCACTGCCTCTACTCCTCCTGCTCCCTCCATGTCTGTATCTCCTCTCTCAGTGGATGCACCGTTCTCCTCAACTGCTACCTGAGTGGGGTTCTCTCCTCCACTGGTTGCCATCGTTGGTAGTTTAGTTTGATCGTTGTGTTGCAGACTCATGCTCGTTTTGTTGTCAAAGTGCCCAACCTCCTCGGACAATCCGGAGTTACCTGGAATATCGTCCCTGAGTCAATTCAATGCTAGGAATCGATTGCCAGTGTCTGTTTCTCGATTACTGCCGTGGTCGTTCACTTATTTCGCTGTTTCGGTTTTGCCAAGACTTTCCGACCAGTATGTCTTTCGTTACTGCATATAGAGTACGTGCTTGAGATGATAGGTTGCTATGGCTGTTTAGAAACTTTGCGACATGGAGGAGAATCTTCCATATATTCCCCGACGCACATTACAACCACGGAACAGCCAGAAAAAAATTAAATACTGCGTTTGGGGAGTTAAAAGTCCAGATATATCACCGTTTAGAAGTACGGTATAAAAAATTTACTAAATAACGTGGCGAAATGGGCCCTGCTTTGGTCTTCCACTAGCGATTTTGGCCGGAATTGCCGTACCTATGTGAGGGCTACAATCACCGCGTACGATCTACTTCCAACTTGCTCTAAAATTTAGGGTTTATCAGACTTTTTATATGTTAAATTTATTCATTAAAATTCCTCGATTTATTTCCTTTGATGAAGCTGTGGTGTGGTGTCAGTTGGTGAGTGGCAGTGGGTTACGAAGTAGAGTACAGATTTCCAGACTCCGGACACATCATCATAAACGCACATGGCGATACATTAAAAGTTTGGTAACTACGCACTAATGTTTGATGATTATGGATATGATCTAACTTTATCGAAGTCATCTAATCATTGACTTGGGCGTCTATGGTCTTGAAAATTCGGCAATTAGTTCGTAGGAGGATTGTAAGGGAACCTTCAATGTCGCATCATCTAAACTCTTCCTTCGCTGCTACATACCTTGCTCATGTCTCATAATCCTTTATAGTCTCCATAACCCTAACCCTCGCACATGTCATCAACCTTAACACTACCTCAGCCATCGATACCATATCTCCAAATCTACCAAGTGTGAAGTCATTGCGAAGCTCACCATCACCTCATGTGGGGGGAAATTGTGTGTCGCATAATCGGTAAAATGAGCGCAGTCGATGTTGTTTCCAGGGGAGAACTTGGATTTCTGATTTTTGGAATACTGAACAAGGAGATTCGTTCATTAGGCGGCCACTTCCATGCCCACCGGCGGCCACTAAAGGCTTCCGCATAGTTATAATAGCCATTGCACAGGGCACACCGACGGTGAGGACACACCCCGCTCATTTGGACCGATCTTGCCTGCTGACAAAATCTCTGGCCGTAAGAGCAATTCGACACCGAGAACTGCGCGGATATCATTGCTTTTTGCACTACAGATGGAACTCTTATCTCCACGATGCCAACGCCGGAGATGCCACTGCTCACGACACACTCTGCGCAAGTATTAACTGGAGAGACTTTTGATAGCCGAGCTGCTAAAATCCAAACCATTTATAGAACATACTGACTACTATTATTATAATCGGGCGAGCGGAGAAAACGAGGCTGACGCAACACTCGATGGCGGCAGTACTCCAGAGATCAGGAGGATTTCAGACAAAATTTCTTCATTTTTAAACTCTAGTCCTCCTGCGCAGCCATCGCCTCAATCATCACTACCGAAAGATATCATATCAGGGGTAGTGTCATTAACCAACAATCGGAATGTATGATGCATACTGGAGCCCAGTTCCAAGTTTCATTACTACTGCCAGCATTAATTTTTGCTCTCTACAGCTTTGCACCTGGTACCGCCCGAAGCAGAGGGGGTTGAACATATGGGAATTGATACGTAATGCCTTGGGGGACTGTTGAGGCTCCCAAACTTTCTGTTGATTTTTTTTACTTCAAAATGTCAAACGAATGCATTATTTCTGAACTACTTCGGAAACGGGTTCTGGTAGTTTCCCTGCGGGGACTACTGGTGCTTGGAAGGGTCTGCATACCGTGGCTGTTATGCGACAAGTGCACTAAATATCAACAGTCAGACAGAATTAACACACTCCAATGTTGAATGGTACATTGCTGGACGCAATGACAAATTTCGTCCCAAGAAGTTGCACGTGTATATATTATATTTATTTAGCTTTTCTGTTTGTTGTTGTTGTTTATTCATACTGTATTTACTCTTGCGTGAGTATGACAGGACCCTTAACACCTTTGCCTCCGGGCGAGCCGGTTAGATGGCGGAGCTTCCACCTACTACCCTTCATCTCCGTTGACACAAGAAAAGTAAAGTGAATGACTGACCGCCTCTATCGAAAATTCCATGACAAAAGAAAAGCAAACAATAGACACCTCCATGCTCCATGCCTCATGTAGGCGGGAACTTGCCAACGTCTGTGGCCACCAGAAAGTCTGTCACCACCTTGTCACATATCTCCATGGAAAACAGCTCAGATACCTGTACCTTCCGACACCTGCCCGCTTTCCAGCCTGTTGCCTTCCCCACCTTCTTCCAGAGCTCCTGCTGCTGGTGTATCCAACAGCCGCAGTGACGGAAAAGATTCTCCCACGTCTCAGCCGCCATCCTTCCGCCCCACCAGCACTTGTCATCCTCTCGGTGTCCGAACCGTTTGAGGTAAGCTCCAGTAGGTGCATGTCCGCATTTGAGTCGGTAGAATCGTATTGCCAATGACTTTGTACTTGCCATTGGGATGGGTCTCGTACTGCCTGCCTTGCCCTTCTGTCTGTAGCCAAAGTGCTTACTGCATTTGTCGGCCTCCCACTGTGCCTTGGCTGTTGATCTTCCCTCAGAGATCCACCTAGCTATATTTGAAGCTGAGGTATATGGCCACTCTATTGCAGTGCTTCCATTCAGATCTCGGGCTAAGTTCATCTGGCGGACTGTTTCTTCTTTCCCAGCAGTGCCGCAGTGCCCAGGGACCCAATGAATCTCTGTTGTAATGCCATGGGCGAGGAGGGCCAGCGCTCTTCGATTGATGCGTCTCGCTAATCGCTGTCCAGGGCCCGGCTCCAGATGTGCCGTCTGTCGAATGGCGGCTTGTGAGTCGCTGAAGATCGCCACCGTCTTTACTCCATGCTTTTGCAGTGGTTCTCTCTTCTTGATCGTCTCACCAAGTGCGAGTCCGATCGCCCACAATTCATCATCAAAGACCTCCATCCGTTCAGTGCCTAGATGACTGCAGCGGGCCCTCCATTCGTTTCCGTGTTTGCACACTGCTGCGGCTCCCACTCGGCCATCGTCAGAGCGCGATCTATCTGTCCACCACATCCAGACCCCTGCTCCAACCTTTGCTGCCTTCTCTCTTGCCCAGCGCTCTGCTGCTCTCTTGGCTGCGGTGTCGTCATCCAGTATAATGGCCTTAACTACTGGTTCTTCGCCCAAGGCCGGCCGGCTCATGCCTTCGGTTGTCCGGCCATGCTCATGCTCTTTCCCGACTACTCTGCATATAGGTGCACCCAAAGAGGGGTGTCACGGTTGTGCTGAGTGACGATCGATGGTAGAGTGATGATCGGTGAATAATACAAAGGATAATGCAGGACGAGAATGAAATCAGGTTTCGAATGGAGGCAAAAGCACGACGAGAATATGATCAGGTTTTAAACGAAGGCTAAAGCACGACGAGAATGAAATCCGGTTTTGAACGGAGGCTAAAGCATGACGAGAACGAAATCAGGTTTCGTTCGAGAATGAGATCAGGTCTCACGGAAGACGTAGGAATCGTGCAAAAGAAGTGTACAAAGAAAGCAGGAGATCGGATGTACTATGGAACGAGTGAATTACTGTATATAAACCAGGCGTTCGGCGGAGGATAAGTTTCTTCCTTCACTCGTTCTCTCGTCTATAAAACAATCAATTAGCTTCGGCTTCCACTTCTTTCACACTCGGTGATTCTGGATCGAGTCTCTTGTATACAGTCCTCGCCTCCTAGCTACAGGCTATCCTCGGACTTCTTAGCCATCCGACATTCAGTTTTATAACCCTTAGAATCCCGAGTCCCGAACCCTCGATACCGAGCCCTGAACCCTTGACAGAAGAACGAGTCTACAATCGATTCTACCGGTTATACTTTGTTTTATGTGCCGTTACCCTCATCGCTTAGGCTGCTATTATTGTCACCGTATTTGCAACGTGTCTTGCACAGTTTTCAAATCAGCAAGCAATTTCGAAAACAGATTGGCTATCCATTCCTACTGGAGACACATCTGTCTACCTTGCTTGTGGACCTTTCGAAGACCTACGAATCCAAATATTTTTGGCAATCAGTGCGACTTCTAAAATATATGAGCAAGGACGAAAGGACCTGCGACTGTATTTATTTTTGTTATTGTTCAGAAGAAGAAGGAGATTTAGATCACGATTACCCAAACCCAACAATCCACTGCAACTACGGAGCAATTCAGGAGTGGACCGAAATATCTACCTGCAACTGCGGCATAGAGGAATTCGACACCTTTTTTGATTGCGTCGAGGAACGCGATTGTATTCTTTGCTCTCTGTGGACCCTCGGTCTCGAACCCCTTTAGCCTTGGTATCTAACCAGGCGTTAATGTGCTGGAACCCCAATGAGTGTATTTGGTGTGAAACTCCTTGTGGCAACGACTGCTGGATATACTGGAAAAGCGATACCTGGAGGCACATCTGTGACGAGTGCCTTGAAGTAGCACAAACCTACGGCTGGAGAATCAATAAATACCTATATCAATCACCGTTCGAAGATTGCGAAGATGAGGTCCAGCTCCTCAGTACCAGTAGTTCGATACATAGAGCTTTCCAGAATCAGCCAAGAAATAATAGGAAGACAGATATTGGTGGATTTTACCCAGCTAGACCTAAAACAAGCCCTGGAAGCGGCGAATGCAATGAAGGACACCCTAAGTCAACTACTACAGGCACCTCCATGCCAAATCGAGAATCAAATATGCCAACTAAACGGACAAATCGCCACCCAAGCAGCAAACATTGGAACAGCGCAAGAACGAATCACCGAGTTAATAAAAGAAGAGAAAGATCTCGAACAAAACAAGGCAAACACGAACGAGGAGTTGGCACTAACGCAACAAAGAGTCAAGGACTTGGAAGCAAGAGTGCCCGCCTGTACACACGGGAACTTACAGACCAAAGTCACCGAATTAGAACAACAACTGGCAAACAGAATGCCAACAGATACGGAAACATTAAGGCAGGATCTCGAGGATACACAGGAGCAATTGAAGTTAATTGGAGAAGAGAGAAACGAATATCGGGATCAGGTCAAATGAGTGCTCGCACTCGCGGGGAATGGTGGTAATGGTGGCGGTAACAGAGGACATAAAGGCAGCAAAATTCTCCGATTTTGGAGAACAGACCGAAGGGCACTTCGAGGATGGATGGCACAACTAGCCATGAAAATTGCGGACGAACCAGGACGATTCTTCAGTGAACAATCCAAAATGAGGTAGGCGGCAAATCGACTAGAAGGCGTGGCCCTGAATCAAATTCAACCGTACATCGACAGGAAAACCGGAGATCTCAGGTTAGAGTCACTAGAAAAATTACTGGACCTGTTGCAGTTGGCTTTCGGAGACCAAGACATACGGGCCACAGCGAATCGGGAACTGCTAAACTTAATCAAAAAGATCGAGAATTTGCTCAATACTACGCAGAATTCCAACGGTGGGTACCTGACGTCGATTGGAACAAAGCAGCCCAGTTGGAAGTATTACGACAAGGTCTATCTGAGGAGCTGAAAGACTCACTACAGCACTGCGACATCCCGTCGGATCTCACGGAATTTGTCAAAATGTGCTCGAAAAGAGACTCCCAAATCCGCGCCCGAGCTGCGGAGAGAAAGTCAGGAAGATGGACAGCAGGGTCAAAGAAACACGAAACCACGAGCAACACCACACCTGCCCCAGAAACAGCACCAGCAGGCACCGAGGTAGGTTACCACGGCCCTGCTCCAATGGACCTTTCAGCAGTCAAGGGGAGGAAGATTACGCCAGAGGAACGAAAAAGAGAAGGGAAGGAGGATTGTGTATGTACTTTGGGGATTCAAGGCACTTCGCAGCAAGTTGTCCGAGAAAATTGAAAGCAGCATCAGGGCAGGTGGAAGTAACACCTTTTAAGAAAGCAGGAAATGAAATGGACGCAGATTCGGGAAAAGAAATCGAGTCGGGAAAAGTCTAGGCCAGTGCAATAAGGATGGCCATTGCGCTGAGCACGAATCTCCTTTGTCTACAGATGTTACGTCTCATTTTGGAATTTTGCAGTTCTCGATTAGTAGCGCAGAAATTAAGGAGTCTTTAATGGAAAGCAAGCATCTTGTTGTGAAATGTTCGCTGAAAATCGGAGACAGGTTAATCAATACGCACGCTGTGATTGACTGCGGAGCCACGGGAATAGCATTTGTGGACAAAGATTTTGTTCACCATCACCAATTAGAAGAGAAGGAATTACCAGAATCAAGAGAGTTAGAGGTTATCGATGCAAGGCCCATCAAATCAGGAACTATTACGACCATGGCCAAGTTAAATATGGGAATACGATCACATCAGGAGCAACTACCAGCGTTCGTAACAAAGTTGGGGCATTATCCGATCGTACTAGGATTACCATGGTTACAACTTCACGATGTAACTGTTAAGTTCCAGGCGCGAAGGATCGGCTTCGAAAGCAGCTACTGTCAACAGCATTGCCAACATCATTCGAGCGTATGGATATGGGGCAATCACATGGAAACAACAGCAGCAGATCCGGAAAAACAAAAATTAGACATCTGCGCAGTAGCAGCATCACCTTTCGTGAGAAGAATAAGAAGAGAGAAACTCAAGGTTTACGCCATCACACTGTACGAAATCAATAAGGCCTTGGGAATAAAGGATCTACAAGAAAAGCCCCTCGAAGAAGTCATCCCCAAGGAATACCACGAGTTTCTACCCCTGTTCAGCAAGGTAATCGCTGAAACGCTACCACCGCACCGACCCTACGATCACAAGATTAAGTTACAGGAAGGCTTTACACCGCCGTTTGGACCTATTTACAGCCTGTCACGGGAAGAATTGCAAGTCCTGAAGGAATGGATAGAGAAGAACTTTTCCAAGGGGTTCATCCGATCGTCTTCCTCGCCCTGCGGAGCCCCGGAACTTTTGGCTCCGAAAGCAGGAGGAGGTCTGAGACTCTGCGTCGACTATCGGGGGTTAAATGAGAGAACGATGAAAAACCGGTACCCCCTTCCATTGATTCAAGAAACCCTGTTAAGACTCTCAAAGGCTCGCTACTATACCAAGTTAGACGTCCGCGATGCGTATAATATGATTAGAATCGCAGAAGGGGACAAATGGAAAACGGCTTTCAGAAGCCGCTATGGACTTTTTGAATCACAGGTTATGCCCTTCGGACTTACCAACGCACCAGCATCCTTCCAAGAATTCATCAACGACACATTACGACCTTTCTTGGACATGTTCTGCACGGCGTTCTTGGACGACATTCTTATTTACAGCGATAACCTGAGGGAACACAAGGAACACGTCAGAGCAGTCATGACCGCACTTAAGGAAGCTGGTCTCTACCTAAAAGCAGAGAAATGCCAGTTCCATAAGGAGGAAGTCAAATACCAAGGGTTAATTGTCGGAGTGAACGGAATCAGAATGGATCCGGAGAAAGTCCAAGCCGTTGTAAATTGGGAAGCACCGGAGAAACTTAAAGAAGTCCAAGCCTTTTTGGGCTTTGCTAACTTCTATCGACGATGCATACGGAACTACAGCAGGGTGGTACAACCGCTAACAAAACTTACGAAAAAGCTAGTACCTTTTCACTGGGGACCCGATCAAAAAAGAGCATTCGCCGAACTTAAGAAAGCTTTTACAACGGCACCAGTGGTAGCCCATTTCGATTATGAAAAAGAGATAGTCCTCGAAACCGACGCCTCAAGTTACGTATCCGCAGGAGTCCTCTCTCAATACGACGACCAAGGAGTGCCACACCCGGTGGCCTTCTTCTCCAAAAAATACTCGCCAGCCGAAGAAAATTACGCAATCTATGATCAAGAATTAGGCGCGATAGTCAAAAGCCTGGAACAATGGAGACCCGAATGCGAAGGTTCAGCACATCCGATTAAGATTCTTACCGATCACAAGAACCTGGAGTACTTCATGACATCGAAACTGTTAAATCGAAGGCAGACCAGATGGTCCGAATTTCTGTCGAGGTTTAAATTCAAGATAGTTTACCGGCCAGGAACGCAAGGTCAAAAACCCGATGCACTTACAAGAATGCCAGAAGACATTCCTCCGAAGGGGGGGGCAGAAAAAACCCAACAAATCGTACTAAAAACGGAGAATCTCGACGAGAAAGTACGCACTGGGCTAGTTGTAGCCTTCGCAGAAACAGTCAACTTTGAAAACGACTCCATAAGCTCCGAAGAGCTATGGAATTGGATAAAAAACGTATGTCAGCATTGCCCGTACAACAGCAGCGAAGGGCTGTGTACGCATAAGGAACAGCCGTTGGAAATCTCTGAAATACAAATCCAACCAACAGACGAGGACAAGCTCAAGTGGATTCAAGAATGCCATGACTCTCCGGTTGCGGGACACCCAGGACGACCAAAAACCTACGACCTGCTAAGCCGAAGCCATTCCTGGAACCAGATGAGGAAGGACGTGGACCGCTACGTACGAAACTGCCACACCTGCCAGCGAAGCAAGGCAACCAACGGAAAGACTCATGGCTTGTTACGACCGTTAGAAATACTGGAGCAACCATGGAAGGACTTGAGCATGGATTTCGTAGTCGGACTACCAGAAAGCGAAGGGTTCAACGCAGTATGGGTGGTGGTCGATCGCCTAACGAAGATGTAACACTTGGTACCCTGCACTGATAAAGTAGATGGAAAGAAGCTAGGGGAAATGTACGTCAAGGAAGTGTTCAGACTGCACGGACTGCCCGAAATAATAGTGTCGGATCCAGGACCGCAATTCGCATCGGAGTTCTGGAAACACGTCTGCGAGAGATTGGGAATCGAACGAAGGTTTTCAACCGCGTTTCACCCTCAAACCGACAGCCAAACCGAAAGAATCAACGCGGTGATGGAACAGTACCTCCGGAACTTTGTTAATTATCAGCAGGACAATTGGGTCCGGTGGCTACCATTGGCGGAGTTCGCAGCTAACAATCACACCTCGGAGACGACTAATTGCTCCGTGTTTTTTGGCAACTACGGCTTTCACCCGCGAATGACATTCGGCCAACATCCAGTCAGGGATCCCAACGATATGTGCGAGGTAAAAGCCCAGCAGATGGCCCAACGGATGGAGCAACTTTTCAGCGAACTCAGAGCAGAGATGAAAAGGGCCCAAGCCGTACAGTCCGAACAGGCCAACAAATCCCGAAGAGTCGGAACGGAGTTGCGGATAGGAGACAAAGTATGGATGGACGCCAGAAACCTATCGACAGCCCGACCCAGTAAGAAACTGGACTGGAAACGTATTGGACCATATGAAATCACAGAGGTCGTCAGTCCATGGGCCTATTGAGTTAAGCTACCAAGTCAACTACGCATTCACGACGTTCAACCGATATCCAGATTAGACAAGGCTGCCCAGGATCCTCCCCCAAATCAAAAGCAAGAACCACCACCACCGGTGATAGTCGATGGAGAAGAGGAGTACGAAGTCAAACGGGTGGACGATTTCAGGCTGTTCCGAAGGCAACTACAATATCTCGTGATGTGGAGAGGGTACGACGAGCGCAGCTCGGGGCCTGCGGCCAACGTGGATGGACTTAAGGCAATCGACGACTTTCAGACCGAACAACCTGGCAAGCCCGGGTCGTGAACCTCGTAGGTACTCGGTGTTGGAGAGGGGGAGCTACTGTTACGGTTGTGCTGAGTGACGATCGATGGTGGAGTGATGATCGGTGAATAATACAAAGGATAATGCAGGACGAGAATGAAATCAGGTTTCGAATGGAGGCTAAAGCACGACGAGAATAAGATCAGGTTTTATACGAAGGCTAAAGCACGACGAGAATGAAATCAGGTTTTGAACTGAGGCTAAAGCACGACGAGAACGAAATCAGGTTTCGTTCGAGAATGAGATCAGGTGTCACGGAAGACGTAGGAATCGTGCAAAAGAAGTGTACAAAGACAGCAGGAGTTCGGATGTACTATGGAACGAGTGAATTACTGTATATAAACCAGGCGTTCGGCGGAGGATAAGTTTCTTTCTTCACTCGTTCTCTCGTCTATAAAACAATCAATTAGGTTCGGCTTCCACTTCTTTCACACTCGGTGATTCTGGATCGAGTCTCTTGTATACAGTCCTCGCCTCGTAGCTACGGGCTACCCTCGGACTTCTTAGCCATCCGACTTTCAGTTTTATAACCCTTAGAATCCCGAGCCCCGAACCCTCGATACCGAGCCCTGAACCCTTGACAAGGGGTCTTCGTGCAGCTCATTCAGTTTGCTGCTGTATGTGTTTGCCAGTCATGCCGTGAATCGTTGTTGTCTGGAGTCTAAGATTGCCGGCACAGGTGTACGCCCTGCATCTCTCATCAGTGCCTTCCGTGGGGTTGTGGGCAGCGCACCCAGAACGGATCTAGCTTGTCGGTTCAGGAGAAGTTGAAGGTCGTCTCGCCTGCCTACTTCTTTGGGATCCCACCAGAGCTTGCTCCCTTATAGTGCGACTGCTTGAACACATGCTCTTTGGACGGCTCTCACGCTCTCTGGAACAACCCCACATGTCTTTGTACGAGTTCAGAGTCTGGCTTCGGCTGCCCTGGCTTTCTTCAACCATCGATTGTGGTGCTCTTGGAATGTCAGGTGCGCATCCATCCAGATGCCCAACCAGCGTGTTGCCCCTTCATTGAATCGTATATATGCGTCTCCGACTCTTATCTTTGCTGTTAGCTTCGGCCGGAGGTGCTTCTTGTGGCCTCGTGTGTGCGGAAACAGTGCCGCTTCCACTTTCCCTGTATTGAACTGCAGCCATCATCCACTCGCCCATTCAATGCTTTTTGCTGCGCATCTCTCAAGTGTCGTGACGACCTTATTGACATCACTTCGAGAAACCACCCAACCGAGGTCATCCACAAACGAGAGTCCTTTAGCTGAGACGTACTCCTCGTCCCACTTAATCAGTCCTGATGTGTAGATTGCAATGAGGATTGGTGACACAGGTGAGCCCTGCGGGATCCCTGCTTCCACTGGGTATCTCTGCATGGCATTACGCTCGATTATCATTTCTACTGTGCTTTCTGAGAGGAAAGTTTCCGTCCATCGTATGAGGTTTCCATCCATGCGCTTGACCTTCATTGCGTTGACTAGCCTCCCATTTGCAACACTCGGGAACGCTGCCTTGAGATCCATGAGAAGCACACTGGTTATGGCGCTGTTCGTCCATGCGGCGTGCGCTCTTTCGACCATGATGGTCACTGCATCGATGGCCGACCGCCCCATTCTGCTGCCGAATTGTCCATCGCACAGTAGCCCACTCCGCTCGGCCTGTTCTGACAGCAGTTCCGTAACTACCTTCTCAACAACGTTTCCCATGGAGTTGAGCAGTGTGATTCTGTGGTACGCATGTAGCTTGGTGTAGTGGTTCTTGCCGGGCTTGCAAATGACAACTCCACTGGCTCGTTTCCAGACTGCTGTATGTCGTCCTGTGCGAATTCCTGCTTTCGCCACCCTTAGGACCCATTCTTTATCCCACTTCCAGAGCAGGTAAATGGCTCTGAAGGACAGTTTGTCTGGGCCTGGCGCTTTCTTCACTGATTGGGAGTATAGGGCCCGCTCGACTGCTTGCTCAGTAACTCTCATATGCGTACTTCCAGCCGGAGGTGGTTCATAGTAGTGGTTGTCATCATTTGGAGGGAAGGACTCTAGCCTCCGCATCTCCACCTTCTCCATGGTGGTGTTCGCTTGCTTGCCCTCTGTGTCCGTCAAAGCCTCCACTGTCACGCCCGCCCGAGGGTCGACATATTTTGCTGCTCTCCAGGCCTCAGCTCCTCGGAGGTTCTACAAATAGTCACTGCACATTTGGCTCTTGGATTTCCGAATAGACTTCTGCAGGTCTGCTGTCGCTTGGGCAGCGCCCACCAAGTTTCGTCCATTTCTTCTCTTTTCTTGCCCAAGCCTCTTCTTTTTGATCATGTTGTTGGCATTCCACCACCTCTTTGATTTTGCACAGATCCTGATTTGCATTCCTATGGCGTCTAAAACCTTGCCCAGTGCTTCCTGACACCACGTAGCCTCCTGCTCGACTTCATCCTCCGTGCACCCGGCACTCAGGTGTGCTGTCTCCTTCGCTGATTCCAACCATAGCTTCCCATCTGCTTTTTTGTCCTGCTCCGTCATTGCAGCCAAATTCCACCCTATCACCCGCTTGTGGTCTGCCTCCTCTTGCTTGTCGACGTCTACCTTCCACTATATAACCTTGTGGTCGGAACCAGTGGCGTGGCTCTCCTACAGTATGGTCTATTTCGTGATTGATCGATTCGCCAAGGTTAAGCCAATGATCGATTCGCCTTCGAGGTCTTCCCTTTGCCAGTAGTGGGTGGTCCGGTCGTCGTTTCTAATGTCCAGTCCGTTTTCGCCTATAATGTCTTCCCAGCAGACGGCGTTCCGCTGCTCGGTGCATCTTGGATCCCATTGTCAGCTGTGGGCGTTGAAGTCCCCAGCAAGGACAGTGCTGCCTTGCCGAATGACTCTCTGCCAATTTAGTTTCCGTGCTGGTCTCTCCCCCGACTGTGTGTCTCTGTGACCGTAGACATTTACGATCCTTGTGACCTTCTCACCTCTTCTTCAAACATCAGTGACAATGACATCGTAATTAGCACCCCTGCTCAGATCTGTTCGCTCATCCACTGCAAGGCCGCTTCCCTTGCACACCGCCATCCAAACTCTGTTTCTTTTTCTTATTTCATATGCTGTGTGGTTAATTTCAACACCTCTCCATTCTCTTGGTGGCACTTGCAAGCACACTACGTCCGCCCTTCGTTCTACACCCATCTCCAGCGCCTCTATAGTCCACTCGTACGACCTGGCGCAGTTGTGTTGCACTGCTCCAACCTGTGGTAGCCGAAGCTCCCGTTTCATTTTCCATTCCGGTTGCTTCACAGTGTCGGCCATCGTGACGTCTCTCTCTTCCCCTACTGCCTCTTCTTCCTCATGCGCACCCGCCATCACATCTTCGCCCCCTCCGCCTGCTGCCCCCGCACTGACTCTGATACCGATCGCTAGTCTGTTCATCCCCGTTGCTTTCCCCATCGCTTCGCTGGCTGTGGCTCGCCTGGCTGGTCCAATCCTGCTGCTCGCGCGCACCGCTTTGACGGCCTCGGTCTTCTTTGCGCACCTGCTGCTGAATGCAATGTGGTTTCCTTTGCAGGTAGGCCACTTATCTTGTGTGTGGCCACAGAGTGAGCCCAGCTTTGCATTGCACCCCACGACATTGCACTTCTGGTCACTGGTACGGTGCGGGCCTGAGCCGTAGCCACACATGGGCTGGTTGCTACATCTGTTTTCAATATGGCCCCATCCACAGAACAGCCCACACCTACTGTCGAGGCCAATGTTGGAGAATGGCTCGACACGATACCATACTCCCGCTGCTTTGATACCTTCCTTCATTAATCTCCCTGCCACATTGCTCTCTTCCACAACAAAGAATACTGACGACGCGGAGATCTCTCCGTTCTGTCTTCTCTGCCTGATAGTGCGGGGGTTTGCCAGCCACATCACTTGGGTGGGGATAGCTACTCCTTCTTTTTCGGCCTGGAATTCCTTGCGCATTTTTTGTAAGCCTTCTGTACACTTGCCAATATACCTTATGAGCGGTACCACGTAAATCTTTGGTCTCTTCCAAGACTGGTTCTCCTCAATATCGATGATTTCTCTGTCAACCTTCCGTGCTGCAGTGATGATGACATCTCGGTACAAATGGGCCATCGCAGCCCTTTCATTATGGTGGGTGATTGCAGTGATGGCCCCTCTGGCATTTGTTTTCACGTTCATAATCTGGATGTGGGCCGGTGCCCTCTGGTGGAACAGCGCTCTATTGATTGCCGACGCAATTTCCTGGTCCATTTTATTGGGGACCGGTACACTCTGGTCTCGCCTTTGAATGAGGCGCCTCGCAGCCATGATCGAGCGAGTCGTCGGGGCTGGGCCTGGGCCGGCGGATTCACCTGTGGCCACCATCTTTTGACTCTGGTTTCGTGGTGGAACTGTCTCCCACCGCCTAGTCGGTGTAAGCGTTGGTGCCGGCTTTGACTTAAGTTTGGCATGTGGTCTGGGCTTGGGTTGCTGCTGCTGCTGCTGCTGCTGTCGGCGCACCTCCAGCCGTTCCTGCGTCATGTATGCGTGTTGCGAGGCCTTTAGCCCACCGCTGACGGTGCCCATCCTGTCTGCCTCTTTCCCACTCGCCTTCTGGTCTGGTGCTGTTCCCACTAGGGCCTTCGCTACCATCTCTGTGATGCCCGCCTCCCACAACACGTTGTCCTGATGCTGTGCATCCCACTTTTCCTCCCTCTCCTGCATCCATGTTCTCACTCCTAGCCACTGTGTTTCTTCGTTCATTGCATGAGCTTCCAACATATTCGCCAAGTGTCTGGCTAAGCATTCAACAGTTTGGTACAATCACGTCAGCTCGTGAGCCTGCTGCTGGATTGTTCTCTCCATGAGACTTCTCCAGTCTCTGGGGATCTTCAATACCTCTGGGTCTACAATCTTCAGTCTGTTTCCGTACTCGTTTTGCCCCAATAGCTCAGTTGCGGTCGCGCATGTATAGGCAGCACTGATCGTGTCACTAGCCATGCCATTCACCACTTCTCCTCATCCTGCGCCCTCCATATTCATGTCCTCTCTCTCAATTGGGGTACGAATCGTCACTGCGGTTGGGTTCTCTCCTCCCTGGGTCGCCATCGTTGTCATTGCTAGTTGGGTGCTCGCGTCGCGAACGCATGTGCGCTGTGCAGTTGAGGTGTACACCCTCCTCTGGCTGTCCAGAGGTGCTGGGAGTATTGTCCTGGGGTCAATTCGATGCTAGAAATTGATTGCCAGCATCCGCTTGTCGATTATTGCCGTGGTTATTGACTTAATTCGCTGTTTCCGTTTTTGCCAAGACTTACTGCTGCTACGTACCGCGATATCTTTTCTGTTTTGGAGGGTGTAGTATCGTGAACCATTGTGCAGTTCCATCCCCGCTATATAACCATGACTGAGGTGTATTTAAACATGGCCGAAAACGTGGAAGAATTTTCAAAATATCGTTAATACTTGAAACACCAATTCTTCCCAATGGCAGATATGGAGATGGAGTTGGGTCGGTGTTAGCGGTGATTTTAGCGGGGTGGGAGGTGGGCATACATTATTGCCGTAACAACCAGTACATGCCACGCATCGCAAATATAGAGTATTGAATGGTACTTACACACATTTGTTGTGAGAATCCAGTTTGCAATGGAGCGGGCTTGTAACTAAGAGATAAGCCAAGACCAATCATTAACATTTGGCCCTCACCGCATTCCCGATACCCACTCTCTGTTTCTTATCAGCCTGCCGGCCACTTGGGGCCTCTGACCTAGGCACGTGGATATCAATGCAGGTATGAACGACAGACTAGGCTGTATGTACTAGCACGTGTGGCTGGAAAAATCCATTCTTGCTGGCTATGCTCTGTAGCATCCGAATCAATGTTGCAACCGTCAGCTTTCACACTTTTCTTCGGGAATTCAATTATTTGACGCTACCACCACCGTACACTTGACCCTACCACTGTCGCACGCACCATCACATTGTATAGCCTGCCCCACATTTTCCACAACTCGGTTGGCCAACCTTCCCATTAACCCTCAAACCCCATCCCAACCCCATCCCAACTTGATGTCTTAGCTCTTTGACATGTTAAAATCCATCAAACACAGCCAACCAATAACCACCAACCTATTAATCGCCCTGCTGGAGTTGGGCTTCGTACAGTAGGCGGACGCTGTTACGGGCCGGCAAAGCCCAAGTTAGTGACTCGCGATAGAAATTGTCTGCGTAGTCGAAGGATACTCACATGCTATGATGTACAGTCATGTAGCTCACGTTAGCAGTGTTCGATTGCAATGATTCGAGACAACTCACGGACTACCAAATCAGACCGTCGGATGCTAGTTAGCACCAAAGTAGCGCAATGACATACAACAAGAGAAGGAAACTCACGGGCTATCGCTCCAATAAGCCGGTCATGGTCAGTTACTATCATTGCCGCAGGGGTAGGTGATCTCACAGACTATTGAACCAAGCCATCAGCTCCGGTTAGCCATACACCGTTCAGCTCATAATGACCTCTAGGAAACTCACCGGCTACAGAATCAGACCATCGGGCTCAGCTTAGTCACCATGTAACACAGACTAGTCGCAGCGAAACTTACTCACTACCGAATCCAGCCATCAAGCTCCAATTAGTAGCCATTCAACGCAGACTGGTCACGAAGAAACTCACAGTCTGTCAGACCAAGCCATCAGGTTCATGTTAGTCACCATCCCGCTTCATCCAGTTTGGAAAGGCTACGAAGAAACCCACCGGCTGTTAAATCATGCCATTAGGATCGTGTTAGTCACCGTTCAGCTCAGACCGGTCACGGAGGAACTCACTCGCTGTCGGATCAAGCCATCAGGTTCATGTTAGTCACCATCCCGCTTCATCCAGTTGGGAAAGGCTACGAAGAAACCCACCCCCTGTTAAATCATGCCATTAGGATCGTGTTAGTCACCGTCCAGCTCAGACCGGTCGTGACGAAACTCACTCGCTACCGAAATATTATATCAGCCGCTGATCATTATGCAACCCGGAACAGAATCAGGAGAAACTTACTATCTGGTAAATTAAGCCATGGTGCTTATGTCAGTCACATCTCAACTCGGACTGGACCTCGAAAAACTCACGGGCTATTGAATCAAGTCATCGATATCGTGTGAGTCACAACCGGGCTCAGATAAGACCCAGAGAAACTCACAAACTGAAAAAATGCCATTGGCGGAAGTTAGTCACGTGCTACTTTGTACAGTCACAGAAAAACGCACATTCTGTCCAATCAAGCCACCAGGCTCCAGTTAGCCACCATCCAGCGTCGAAATTGGCCACAGACAAACTTACTGGCTGCTGAATAGAAAATATGATAATATTAGTTGCCATGCAACTCAGACAAGTCGCGGAGAAACCCACAGTCTGCCGGATCAAACCATCAGGCATAAGTTAATCACAGTCCAGCTGGGACCGGTCACAAAGAAACTCACAACCTGTTGAAGCCGTTAGACTCTAATCCGCACGTAGACTTATGGAAACACTCACAGGCTGTCAAATAAAGCCACCCAGTCTCAGGTTAGTACCCATAAAGCTTGGACCGGTCACGGAGAAACTAACTAGCTTCCAAATCAAGCCATCAGGCTCATCTTAGTCGTCATCTAGCTCAAGTCATTGACGGAGAAACTCACTCGCTGTCGAATTAAGACATCAGGTTCAAGTTAGTTACCATCCAGATCCAACCAGCTGAAAACGGCCACATAGAAACACACCGGCTGTTGAATAAAGCCATCCAGCACATATTAGTCACCATGCAGCGCTGAGCGGTCACAAAGAAATTCACCGGCTGTCAAAACACACAATCGGACAGATGTTAGACGCTATGCAGTTCGGTATGACCACGGAGGAACTCACAAGCTGTAAAATCCAACCATCGAGCTACAGTTAGTCACTGTCCAGCTCAGACCAATCACAGAAATACAGACTAGCTGTCGAGCCAAACCATCCGGTTCCAATTAGTAACCGTCCAGTGCAGACCAGTCACCGAAAAACTCACTAGCTGTCGAATCAAGCCATCGGTCTTAAGTTAGTCACCTTCCAGCTGCGACCGGTCACGGAGAAACTCACAAGCTGTCGAATCAAGCCATCGGGCTCAAGTTAGTCACCATCCAGCTGCGACCGGTCACGGAGAAACTCACCGGCTGTCGAATCAAGGCCATCGGGCTCAAGTTAGTCACCTTCCAGCTGCGACCGGTCACAGAGAAACTCACAGGCTGTCGAATCAAGCCATCGGGCTCAAGTTAGTTACCATCCAGCTGCGACTGGTCACGGAGAAACTCACTCGCTGTCGAATCAAGCCATCGGGCTCAAGTTAGTCACCTTCCAGCTATGAGCGGTCACAGAGAAACTCACCCGCTGTCGAATCAAGCCATCGGGCTCAGGTTAGTCACCATCCAGCTGCGACCGGTCACAGAGAAACTCACCGGCTGTCAAATCAAGCCATCGGGCTCAAGTTAGTCACCATCCAGTTGCGACCGGTCACAGAGAAACTCACCGGCTGTCGAATCAAGCCATCGGGCTCAAGTTAGTCACCTTCCAGCTGCGACCGGTCACGGAGAAACTCACCCGCTGTCGAATCAAGCCATCGGGCTCAAGTTAGTCACCATCCAGCTGCGACCGGTCACGGAGAAACTCACTCGCTGTCGAATCAAGCCATCGGGCTCAAGTTAGTCACCATCCAGCTGCGACCGGTCACAGAGAAACTCACAGGCTGTCGAATCAAGCCATCGGGCTCAAGTTAGTCACCATCCAGCTGCGACCGGTCACGGAGAAACTCACTCGCTGTCGAATCAAGCCATCGGGCTCAAGTTAGTCACCTTCCAGCTGCGACCGGTCACAGAGAAACTCACTAGCTGTCAAATCAAGCCATCGGGCTCAAGTTAGTCACCATCCAGCTGCGACCGGTCACAGAGAAACTCACCGGCTGTCAAATCAAGCCATCGGGCTCAAGTTAGTCACCATCCAGCTGCGACCGGTCACGGAGAAACTCACAGGCTGTCGCATCAAGCCATCCGTCTGAAGTTAGTCACCATCCAGCTGCGACCGGTCACGGAGAAACTCACCGGCTGTCAAATCAAGCCATCGGGCTCAAGTTAGTCACTATCCAGCTGCGACCGGTCACGGAGAAACTCACTCGCTGTCGAATCAAGCCATCGGGCTCAAGTTAGTCACCATCCAGCTGCGACCGGTCACGGAGAAACTCACCGGCTGTCGAATCAAGCCATCGGGCTCAAGTTAGTCACCATCCAGCTGCGACCGGTCACGGAGAAACTCACTGTCTGTCGAATCAAGCCATCGGGCTCAAGTTAGTCACCATCCAGCTGCGACCGGTCACAGAGAAACTCACCGGCTGTCAAATCAAGCCATCGGGCTCAAGTTAGTCACCATCCAGTTGCGACCGGTCACAGAGAAACTCACCGGCTGTCGAATCAAGCCATCGGGCTCAAGTTAGTCACCATCCAGCTGCGACCGGTCACGGAGAAACTCACCCGCTGTCGAATCAAGCCATCGGGCTCAAGTTAGTCACCATCCAGCTGCGACCGGTCACGGAGAAACTCACTCGCTGTCGAATCAAGCCATCGGGCTCAAGTTAGTCACCTTCCAGCTGCGACCGGTCACAGAGAAACTCACCGGCTGTCGAATCAAGGCCATCGGGCTCAAGTTAGTCACCATCCAGCTGCGACCGGTCACAGAGAAACTCACCCGCTGTCGAATCAAGCCATCGGGCTCAAGTTAGTCACCATCCAGCTGCGACCGGTCACGGAGAAACTCACAGGCTGTCGAATCAAGCCATCGGGCTCAAGTTAGTCACCTTCCAGCTGCGACCGGTCACGGAGAAACTCACTGGCTGTCGAATCAAGCCATCGGGCTCAGGTTAGTCACCATCCAGCTGCGACCGGTCAGAGAGAAACTCACAAGCTGTCGAATGAAGCCATCGGACTCAAGTTAGTCACCATCCAGCTGCGACCGGTCACGGAGAAACTCACCGGCTGTCAAATCAAGCCATCGGGCTCAAGTTAGTCACATCCAGTTGCGACCGGTCACAGAGAAACTCACCGGCTGTCGAATCAAGCCATCGGGCTCAAGTTAGTCACCATCCAGCTGCGACTAGTCACGGAGAAACTCACAAGCTGTTGAAACAAGCCATCGAGGTCAAGTTAGTCACCATCCAGCTGCGACCGGTCACGGAGAAACTCACAGGCTGTCGCATCAAGCCATCGGGCTCAAGTTAGTCACCATCCAGCTGCGACCGGTCACGGAGAAACTCACCCGCTGTCGAATCAAGCCATCGGGCTCAAGTTAGTCACCATCCAGCTGCGACTAGTCACGGAGAAACTCACTCGCTGTTGAAACAAGCCATCGAGGTCAAGTTAGTCACCATCCAGCTGCGACCGGTCACGGAGAAACTCACAGGCTGTCGCATCAAGCCATCGGTCTTAAGTTAGTCACCATCCAGCTGCGACCGGTCACAGAGAAACTCACTCGCTGTCGAATCAAGCCATTGGGCTAATGTTAGTCACTATCCAGCTTAGCCCAGACGAGGAGAAACTCACTAGCTGCCAAATCAAGCCATTATGCTGATGTCAGGCACACATCATTTGTAGCAATATATCGGTGGTGACTCACATCCTTATGGTTAACTACGTGAGTGTGACTTGGTCATGAAGCATTGCAAAGTTCAATATTTGAGAATATGCTCACTGGCTATTGTTGTTTTGAACCGTTCGTCTCCCGTTAGACGAAGGTATCACATCGGGATTCCTTTGAGGGATACTTACCGGCTGCAGCATGTTGCAATTAATTACGATTAGCGACACCTTCTCAGGGTTCCAAGGAGTCTCGGAAAAGCTTACCCTCTTACGAACCATACCCCAGCGTCTAAGTTAATAACACTTGCTCTGCTAGGTGGCGATACTTTGTGCAATACTCACTTACTATTCAACCCAATGCATGACTCTGGTTAGCAATACAATACCGAAACACGGAATATTCATATAAAAACTCACCTGCTATAAAAGCAAATGATAGTCAGTCGGTTAGTTAAAATTGCCACGTGCAATAGTCGGCGGCTTACTCACTATTGCATTCAGCACGCATCGTTAATTAGCCACGCATGCTTACCACGTAGAACCAGTTGCAACTTACAGACTATTGAATCAAGTCATTGATAGTCGTCAACCTTCCACCACCCGAAGAATGAACAGATTGAAGAAAACTGACCGGCTGTCATATGAAATGCGTGAGCCTCACGTCAACTATTTATACCGTGGCTGTCACAATATGCAGATGGCGAGGAGCAAACATACAACTTCTGAAGTGACAGTTGAAGTGCTGTCACATTATTACGATCCGGTATTCTACTCGTGGCTCCCTGTTCCACTAGCAGCTTAACAATGACCTCATCCTCCCTCTCCACCGCATAGTGCAACGCTGTTCTCCCCGAATTGTCCTTAGCGTCCTTGTCAATATTGAGGCCAAGGATTAGTCGAGTAGCCCCCAGGAGCCCTTTCTGTACTGAAATCATCAAGGGCGTCTTCCGTTCGGCATGAGGATCGTCCTGTGTACACGTAAGCAATAATGCATTTGCGACCTGAGATAGCTTAGGTTCTGCAGCAGCGTTGAGGGTATTGTATTTGATGTTCTCAGAGGCTGTTTGTTGCTCGTTAATAGGGATTATTTTCCATGGTTGGGGCCTACGCAAAAAGCGATAAAACTTCCAAAAAGGTATGATACTTGATGATTAGTCAACTGTCGAACCAGTGTGGTGACAAGTTCTGGGATGCTATTGTCCTGGTCCCAGCGGTCTCGGTCTTCTGTGATATAGCGAAGTGCATATTCGATCAATGTCCACTCATTCAGATATTCAGCATAGTCACGAAAATCTTTCGAACTCCAGCCATCGGCTTTTGAGAACCTATCTTGCATGAGGAGGCTGGTGAAGCAAAGCATAAGATATCGAATAAGTGGTATAGTAATCGCTCTGTTGGCCTCTGCATCGCTCATCTCGAACACCAATTTCGACGCATGTGGGATTCTCCGGATCAAAAAATCACGAGCAGTTTGGTGCATAAGTTGAACCGTTCCATCCGCTGCAGAAGAAATCAATGTTGTGATGCAATTACCTATCTAAAAAC
>WHVE01000677.1:0-72053 GCA_015178995.1 Trichophaea hybrida | reverse complement strand
ATCAGGTCCTTGTATATATGTAACATCTGTTGCTGAAATGTATGGTGCAGACGAGGTCTGTTGAACAATCTACAGGGAGAATCTATGTCTTTATATACCTGGAGAATCCGGAGATTTTGCGAAGGTTCCGCGGAGATGGTGAGTACCGCGGTTCATGGTTCATGGCGAGTGAGTAATTGCGTATGAGATTAGTCGGCGACTCCACTCGGCGACTTCTAGTATCAGCGACCTCATTCTAGACCTTACGTAACATCTTTGTTAAACTTATTGTTCTCAAGTTGTCTGATTGTCTATATACACGGAGAATGACTTCTCTTATATACTTGTACATGCGTACGGTGCCATGACATATTATGCCGAGGCGTGACCTGATGCCCTATGCCTTCACGATGCCTTATGCCATCTCAAATCCAACCACCACATGGCCTCATGGCCGCATCGACAAGAGATGACATCAGAGCCTTGGTCGTCTGTCCTCTGTTGCTTCTGGTCCATTGTGGACTTGTGCTGTAGTCTCAGAATTCCCAGGATGTGTCATACTCTAGGATGATTCCGTACTTGATAGTAGGCGCAAAAGGATCTATCAATTGTGCTAGCCACGGTAAAGCAACGATGTTTATAAGTTGTAGTACTGACCGTGTGCGCGTTAGGTCCTGCCGAATGGTGAATGGAGCGGAAGCGGAAAGTATCTACCGTTGGTAACTAAAGACTCGGCGACCTGCTTTTACACGTACGAAGCTCTTCACAACCAGATTTCCATCGACAATGATCATTCAAACTTGGTAAAGTTCCTGGGACATGATGACCGGAACTATGAAACAGTATCTATGAAGGTGGTGATGGTTGTGATGCCGGCGCTGGTGCTAGGTTCCAAGCGGGTGATATGTTTTGACGGGGTTCTGAGGCAGAGGTGGTAAGGTTTGAATACGGAGGGGATGGCGGGCGCGAAGTTAAACAGTGAGGTAATACCTGTAGGTAGAAGTTTAAGCTTAGCCATATTTATATTCATTCGGTTTAAATATCGATTAGAGCGTTTACAAAATTCATAGGTGACTCATTTCCAGGAAACCAGGACGATGCGTAATGAGGGAGCAACGCCCAGGTTATGGATGACAAAAATGAATACTAAGCAGTTTGGTGTCGTTTATCTATACTGTCTCACGAAAGTATTAGATAGCCTATAGTTCCAAGCGGATGAGAATGGCGGACGACAGTCGAAAGGGTTTGCAGAGTAATAGCATGTGCTGATTCCATGCCTCCAATGTACCTGATGATTACATTCTTCCGAGTCGAGCGAAGCTGCGAAGAGCATATACGGGCACATTCCTCGACCGCAGTGCACCTACAGAGCGTCAGTATCCCGCAAGCGATATTCATACGATTGATCGATACCGCTGGCAGTAATTACGATCACGATTACCCTTCTACGAGACGATACTACAAAGGCCGACGGCCGGTCGATAGGCCTACGAAGGCAACGACTCCGTTGAAATTAATGAAGCTCTGCTGATACTGCAATTGCAAGCGACTGGCTACGGGAGCCATACGAGGCTACAAAATTATTGTAAGTACTAGCGAACGAGCCATGGAGACATACGTAAGCTCTACGACTCCGACTCCAAACGAGTTAACGATGCAACTGTGTTTACCGATATGATTGCCGATTTCATTCGCTATGGCAGAGGCGTCATGTCAAACAGCTAACAGCTAAAGCCCAAGATAATAGAGCAGCGATTGCAGCACGTGCAGTAGCTCCGAATGGGACCGAATGTTCTAATGTGGCAAGCAGGTACGGTGCGAAATTACTATCGTCACAAATCGACGCCGAAAATGTTGGAAAGGTTGTAGAGCACTGTACCGGTCGATCAGATTTGTACACGCCCTTGACCTGACTCGATTTTTTATTAGTACAAGAGGTGTCTGACCGGTATTTTATCAAGTACGGTGATGCTGTGATAGATTTTGGGAAAGGTACATTGGACGAGAGTGACATAGAATGGGGAAAATACGACCTTAGGGTTAGAGTAAAATAGGGAATAGAGCACCGCGCCCGAGCTACAACTGCTGCCTTCAAATGAGCCCTCCTGACATATTTTATACTTTAATACAGTCACCGCTGACCTCTGGCCTTGCAAGTACAAAGCCTGCGTATACTTACCATGGTATAATATAGTCAAGTACGTACACCCTCTGTGACTGCTGACGTACTGACCTTATCGACCGGTACAGTATCGTACCCGTCACCGAGAATAGTACACTTTATTGTGCTGACAGTGTTTTAAATCTCCTGATAGCTAACGTACTTTCCTCGGTGACGTATACAGTACGTCATGAGCGCGGATGGAGGTGTATGACGCAGAGCTTTGGGCGATCGCAGTAGCACCCCGAGAGTCGGTCAAGAAGAGAGGAACACTCAGGCGCATAGAATGACGACGGTTGCAATTTTCAGTGACTCGCAGGCGGCCACCCGGAGAATGGCCACCTTGAACCACGCCCGGGCTAGCAGCTAACGCAGTGGATCAACTGAAAAGCAAGGGTTCTTCACGACCATGGCATTGAAACAGCGACCCACTGGGTTCCGGGTCACACCCGGCATCCTCGGGAACGAAGAGCCTGACCGCCTGGCAAACAAGGCCTGAGAAGGCTGAGGAAGCATAGTATGAGAGCGGCTATACACCTCAGCCACGAATAAAGCTAGACGAATCTCAGAAGAAACGAAGGCGGCGAAATCACAATGGGAGGCGGCACGGTGCAGCAAGTACTGCGCCTACCAACTAAAAGGAAAGGCTGAGAGTATGAGGCTAATCCTAATGACGAGTATAAAGTCATTGGCAGGCAGGTTTTATCGACTAAAGTGCGGACATTCACCGACGGAATGTATTTGAAACGGTTCGGGCATCGAAACGACAAGTGCTGGTGGTGCGAGAGGACGGCCCAGATGCGGGAGCATCTCTTGCGCCACTACAGCTGGTGGAAAGATGAGCAAAAAGAGCTCTGGAAGGAGGTTGAGACGGCGACAGGCTAGAAAGCGGGCAGATGCCGGCACGTGCAGGTTTCTGAGCTGCTTTCCTGGAGATGTGTGACCAGGCGGTGATGGGCTTCATGACGGCCACAGACGTCGGGAAGTTCACACCCAAGTAAGTGGAGGTGCGGGTGCGGGCTGCGGGCCCATTGTTAATCTCTCTTCTGTTCCTTTTCTTGTTTTTCGTCTTGTTCAAGAGCAGCCAATCTTTTACTTTTTCTTTTGTCAGAGGGGAAGAAAGGGTGGTTGCAGGGGATCGCCACCATCTAGCCGGCTCACCCGGAGGCGGAGGACAGGCGGGCACTGTCATACTCTAGTTAGAGTAAATTCAGAATGATTAAAACAAACGAAACAAACAGTACGTCATGAGCGTTTGGGTTAGGGTTAACATGGAAATGTAATAAGACTACGTCTTTTTAAACTTAGATAATGAAGGTTCAGTTCGGCCAAGAGAGAAGGTTCTACACAGCAGACAACTCGATTTTGCTGCTTGGCAATCGATAGCGAGCAGACGTGCTCGGCCCAAGTCCGCTGCCGTTCCAAGTGCGCCATTACATTATCCCCCTCTTTAGTCGCAGACGTATGTCCTGTTGGCGCAAGTTGACTAACGTCACTGCTCTGGGTTTAGCCTGGAGGCTCTCGACGTCATTCGGAGGTGTGGCCGAAGCCTTTTCGGGCATCGGGCTGAGAGCACCGGTCATCCACCCGGACTTGAGCACGACATCCGGCTCCGGATGCTTGGCTCCGGATATGATGACTCCGGGCCGGCCCCAGGTATGGTACGACACCGGGTATGATGCCCATTCTCTTATACAGAGTTTTCTCTTTCTCTCTCTTTGTACTTTAGACAATTTAGCACATTCGTTCTTTCTCTCTGATTTGCTCTCAACACATATCGGTTAATGATGAAGGTCGAGCCAAAGGTCTTACCTACAGGTAGCATGCTTGTACCAAGCTGTGATTCCGAGTGTCAATATATGCCAACCATTACAATCCCGCAGCCATGATTTTCAATCTAAGCTTTCGGCCCAGATTCACAGAATGTGAAGCAGTGCTGTCCAGTATATCATGGCTCTCCGCTGTTATGCCTATGATATTTGGTTTTTCGAGAATATTCGACTGCTAGTTCCCTCTCTAGCAAGAGGCGCTAGAGGCTTGGGCACAGTTTTAATAGCCGTTGAACAGGGAGTACATACTTTGCGGAGAAACTCCGTCTTTTAGCTTCTTGAGCTCTCAGTACCTCATTTGGATGGTTAGACCCATCATGGTAGTGACCTGCACTAATCGAAATGGTGAGTCTGATCCAAATTGAGATCATGAAAAAAAGTCTCTCAAACCTTCTTTACCCCTGCTACATTATTCCCTTTTATCACTTCCATTTTCATCTTAGTGCATATACATATTTGAGAGCCTAATTCGAGGCCAGAGATAGTACTTAAACATAGAGCAGACGCAAAGAGTCTTGATGAAGATGGGATTTTAGCCTTGAATTATGCCGTCAAAGCGGAATATACAGACATCATTCAAAATTGGTGTAGTTGTACTCTACCATATGCACTTCACGCGACTTATATTCTATCGCAATGAACTCATCGGCACTCCGATGATATCTCTGAAACTCTCAACACTTATATCTTTCCCACTGTACCAAAGGAATACGAAATGTTAATTAAAACCTTCAAGCACGAAACTCTGGCCTCTACTCCACAGCAAGTAGTGGACGCCATACAATGAGACGAAGAAATGGCCGCTCTTACCAAAGAAATATGAGATGCATCTACGGGATCAGCACTTTACACCCAACGAGTTGGCTACCGTGGCTGTGGCCATGTCTGTGGTCGTTGTAATTGGCGAGGAAACTATAGGAACCAAGGATATAAGGATAAAGACGGTAAGGAGTGTACTTGCTCACATTGTAGAATGAATAACCACACCTTCGAAAATTGTGGTATCCTCAAACGGCGCGGCAACTAGATCAGTAGCCGTGGCTTCAGAATAAACGACGATAAACTCAGTTTCGACTGTGGCAAGCCAGGTCATGTTAGAGCGGAATGCCATATCCGCCAACTATGGTGCGAGGCCCAAAATAAGATCGCTAAACGAAACGGTGGAAACAAAATGGCCGAAGCAAATGCAGCGCTGGCCTAGCATTGCAGCTGGAGAAGGAGACCTATTCTGATTATCTCACGATACTGATCAGACCTCTTCAGCCAGTATCGGCAATTCCTCCCTCTCTTATCAACAGCAACTTCGAACACCCATACACCCACCACAGACCATAACTAGCCTCCAGTCTCCTAACCAAACCTCATCTAGAGACGGGATAACTAAAAATAGAATCATTTGAAGGCAGATAAACTCTGTGCGACAGACTATTGCGGCTGAAGAATTAAAAGCCCTTGCAATTATTGTTGTACCGAACCTTCTTTCTTGACTGAACTGAACGGTTGATTGTCTAAAATGACACGTACTCTACACAAGAACTTAAATGCAAGCGGCTCTGCACTCAAACCTAACCCAAGCCACGTGATGACGAACTAAACAAACTGCTGCAACAATTATACCAACCGATAGAGTTACAAGATGCTTGGCAAGAGCACTGGTTAACATTCCTGAACTGATTTACACTGTTCTCGCATCGACTCTAAATGGTTCTTTAAGAAGAAATGAAACCACGATGTGTCGACGAAATACAAGGCAAGGCTAGTTATGAAATGCCACAAACAGATGGATCGAGTATTAGGAGTGGCAGAGTGAGACGGAGCCTTTAGATCACGTATATACTGCTGCAGTTGTGTGGGTGGCAAAACATTGAGGTAGAGTATCTCTCCCGCAACCTACAGAACTTTCTGTTCTGTGGAATGCATCCGTTGATGTAGTTAGTTAAGGTTTTGATTACTACCGACTCGAAAATACAGGGAGGGGAGATCGTGCAGATGTACGCACCCGAATTCAGCCGACGACATAATGTTTTTGGTCATGCGGCAACCACAATCAATCGAGCCATTCGGGTGGGAAGTTCGTAATAAGGGTTGAACAGAAAGCCTGTAATCGAACCGGCTTCGCAGTTCTTTGCGAGGGGGTGTGACTGCACGGCATTTGCTGTGTCTGGAGATTTCCTTGGGAGCGGGGGTGGGCGCATGTAAGTGTTCGGTTGTTGTCCTAGACGAGCTAGCGTCTTCAGTGTGGATCGATGGCTATGCGATTTGCGATCGTGTACAGTACGTATCATCGTTTGTTTAACATGTATGATCCCTGGCCATGCCCATTTTTAGCGCCCTGCAGCACCCTTATCTACATATCAGTCTGCGATG
This sequence comes from Trichophaea hybrida, assembly GCA_015178995.1. Taxonomy (NCBI): domain Eukaryota; kingdom Fungi; phylum Ascomycota; class Pezizomycetes; order Pezizales; family Pyronemataceae; genus Trichophaea; species Trichophaea hybrida. The sequence continues at coordinate 65,717 of WHVE01000677.1, read as the reverse complement.
GATGAATGTAGGTTGCCGCCGAACAATTGGTTGGCTACACTAGTTTCTTTTCATTCGTTATGTCCAATAGTCCAATAATGCGAATCCACATGTTTGAGCGACCCCACCATTCCGTCGACCACCGAGGCCCCGCAACCAGCATATAATAACAGCCCACTTCCTCTAACCTCTACCAAGATATTTCGCACACAATCACGCGAACCGCAACTTACCTTTTTGACTAGATTCATCGACCTTCGGCTATATCACAAGATGCCTCCGGGAGAACGCGGTAACAAAGGCAAGCGGCGGAATCGACCGCAGCACGAGCAGGATCCGCGGGGTAACGAGCAGGAGCACCTTCAGACAGGTGGTGCATCGAGTGTGAAGGTTCGCATTACCCTAATGATGCCGTCAAGATCTGGGTGGTGGCTAACGATCATCTGTATAGCCGGCATTGGAGCGAGATGGTATTTCCCCTCCCGTACCTACACTATCCACCGAAGACTACAATATCGGGTTAGGCGCTTCACAAAATATCACCGGTGGACGAAGCCTCGGTCACACACCCACCAGCCGCAACACCGCTGCCGGATACAACACTGGAAGCACCAGGAACACAACAATGACAAACAGCAACGATACTGTAGGCAACTCACGTGCCTACAAACGTGCCAAGCACAATGAATTTACACACTCCGAATTTTATGGCGACCAAAGCTTTGGTGTGCCAATCTGTTCGTTGCTGGGATGGGGCAACACATTCGGCTGACACCTCTGTTTAGGAGACACCCACATTCACAACACCCCGCAACCTAGTCTTCCGATGGATGCTCGAATGTATGGAGTCTTGCAAAAGCTAGGTACTTAATCTTGTTGGAAAAAGAAGATATATTATGATTCACATAGCTGACTACACCGGTTCTAGTTCAAACGATCAGTTGGGATATTCTCTCAGGCCAACTGTCTGTTATCAACCAGGACGAGTATCGATCCACGATCTCACCTTTTAACCGGGAGGGGCCGGAGAATTTTTGGATCTCCAAAAACATCGACTTTACGCAATGGGAATCGGACAACGACTCACGAGCACTATTGCTATCGGCACCACCTGGCCACAGGACGACCGAAGTTTGCTCGTATGTCGTCGACCTTGCTAAGGAGAAGGCTTCTCAGACAAGCAGCTCAGTGCTGCATTTTTTCTCCTTAAGTGTCACAAAGGCTAGGCATTCGACCGTCTTCACCCATACGCTATTACACCAGGTTGTCTGCTGTTCAAATGCTGAAATAAAGGCCGACTCTATCGCAACTACCTTTCTCAGTACTTTGCTAGGTGGGCATTTCCGGCGGCACACGCAGGTTTTCAAGGAGGACGATCCTCCCTATACCACAATACAGAAGATTCTAGATGCCCCAGAAAACGAGCTTATAGAAGCTCTAGTGGAAGCCATCAAGACAGTAGGGATTCATGAGTTGTCGATCATCGTCGATGGCTTGTCAGAGGATATTGCCCGCTTGGTCGTTAAGCAGGGTATGCGAGCAACACGAAAGCTGAAGGCTTTGTTTACAATCGATCAATCCCCGATATACGGAGAGACACTTGACAGAATGACATGTATTGAATATGACAAAGAGCGAAAGGGTTCACATATCCGACATTCTATAGCCTAGATTCTCACTAACTGGCTAATACAGAGTGTCTTCGTTCTCTTCACTATGATGATACACGCTACGACAAAATTTCGGAAGAGCATCACGGTTCGTTGGAGTGGCTCTGGAAACACCCACAATACCTCCAATGGTCAGTATCAGCAACCTCGAGTCTTCTATACATCGAGGGGAAACCAGGGAGTGGGAAAAGCACGCTTGCAAAATATTTCGTTAAAAATCTTGTCGATAAGGTGCCAAATGCCCGTTCAAGTACCGTGGCTCATTACTTCTACACATTTCGCGGGACTATACTGGAGAGTACCCATGAGAATATGTTGCGGTCAATTCTGCACAGTATACTTGAGCAGGACGAGTCAGCCTTTTTTAATTTCCAACAGGAATTCCGGGACTTCCGTCGTCGCAACCACTCAGAATGGCCTTACAAATCCCTGCAAAAGGTTCTATCCACGTTCGCAAACCATCCCCCAACGAAGACAATTTATCTCATTCTTGACGCGATGGATGAGTCTAATGACGACGAAAGACGCAAAATCATACAATTGCTATGCAAGCTTTGCTTAAAGGAAAACCCTTGCAGTATAAAGGTATTCCTTGCAAGTCGGCCTGTCCCCGAACTCAAACACCACATCCAGGAACACCCCCTCGTAATCACATTGCAAGATGAGAATAAGCGCGACATTTCCGGATTCGCAATTGGTTTCCTCGAAAAAGAGGTCAAATTGACCGGGAAAATCCTCGGAGAAGCCGCAGAGTATATCATTGGAAATGCAGATGGGGTATTTGTATGGGTGGACTTGGTTAAAACCGAACTACTCAGACTTGTTGAAACTGGGTGTACGAATGCCGAAATATTGCATTGTTTGAAAGACCTTCCTCCTGATCTGGAGGAGTTCTATACATTGATGTTTGCCAGGCTGGAGAATGGTCACCTGCGGATATTCAGATTGGAAAACAACTTTTCCGATTCGTTCTGTTTGCCCGCCGCCCCTTTACCGTTGTGGAACTGCGCGATGCTCTTGCGCTTGCGATACTAGATGATCACAATGCTTCCTATGAAGAATTCCAGCAAAACCTAATAAGTGCAATCTCGAGGCGAATCGAGCACTGTGGGGGTGATTTTTTGGAAATTAAAGGTAAGTTCTCTTGAGGATGAACTGCGTCCCGCATCACAGCACTGATTGCTTCTGCAGCGGATAAAACGGTTCAATTTATGCACCAAACTGCTCGCGAGTTCTTGATCCGGACCATCCCGAACGCCAACAGTTTAATCTTTGACCTTAGTGATGATGCCCACAGAGCATTAACTACAATGTGGGTTCGATATCTGATGCTTTGTTTCACAACCCCCCGCATGCAAGATGGTTTTTCAACAATCTGGAGTTGGAGTCCGGAAGACTTTCGAGCCTATGCTGAATATCTGAACGAGTGGCCACTGATCGAATATACATTTCGCTACCTCAAAGACCACCATGACCTCGGTGGTCCAAATGAGGACGTTTCCCAGCTCGTTACCGCACTGATCCGAAAGTTGGCTGATAATCAAGCCTCATACTTTTTCGGAAGCTTCCTCAACTTCCGCTTCGGAAACAATTACGGAATTGTATTCCCTCTTAACGAGTATCAGGAAGCCTCTGAGAATATGAAACACTGTACCCTCAATGCCGCTGCAGATCCTAAGCTACCTCACGTAGTGGAGGCGTTGCTGCTTACGTGTACACAGGATGCCCCTCACGCCCAACGGAAGACGCCTTTGATTATTTCAGTACAAAAAGGGTTGGTTGGAGCGACACAACTACTGCTTGACCTAGATGACGACAAGGATACCAAGGACGACTCCGGCCGGACGGCGCTGCACTATGCGGCGGAAAATGGGGACGAGGCCATTGTTCAGCTGCTAGTGGAGAAGGGAGCTGATAAAAGAATAAGGGACAATTCTGAGGAGACAGCACTGCATATAGCTGTTAAGAAGTTGTGAGTTTGCTCCTTAGCACCCCCCTTATGGTAAATATGCATGGTTGACGTGAGATCCATGCATTTTATATGTCAGCCCGTTAGTTATCTTTCTATCTGATCCTGGTTCAGACAATGAAAAGTTGACCTGAGATCGATGACCTGATTCAATAGAAAGTAAGTTTGAACCCGTCAATTCATGTAGCAAGAATATTTGACTAAACTGAGACCGCCTACTGGGTTCAACAGTGAGTAAGTCGCCGACTATTGCACATGACAATAAGTGACTCACTAACAACTATTGGCCCCCATAGCTCGTGAGTGTCTTCTCGAGTTTTTGATGCCTCAGTATTGTATTGCTGACAAGAATCTGGGGCTTCGTTTAATAGCGAGTGAGTTTTGCACAAATCCCCCCCTCCCCCCACCGGCAGCGAAAACATAGAGCTAACCTCAACTCGTTGACTTGGCTCGAAAGAGGGTAAGCTTGTCCAACACTGTCAAGTGCCGTGACGATTTGAAGATAATTGGAATAAATGGCATAATATATAGCCGGTATGTAGCACTAAGGCCTCCATATAGATATGTATTTCTGACCGAGTCTGACGGTTTGACCAAATAGAAAGTGAGTGTATTCCCAACATTGTAGGCTTGTAATTATGCATAGCTAATCCGGACTCCCTGGTTTGGTTCGGTAGGATGTAGGTTACCACCAATAATTTGAAGCTGCTGATAATGCGTGGTTAACTTGAGCTCGCTGGATTGTTTCGATAGTCAGTAAGTTTCTCCCTAACCTTTCTGAACTGGATAGTAACTAATTGCATGATCGGGCAGCGTGTGAGATACTCTGCAACCGCACCGAACTGGATGGTGACTAATCTGAGCCCGATGGCTTGATTCGACAGCGAGTGAGTTTCTCCCTGACCGCTCTGAGCTGGATGGTGACTAATCTGAGCCCGATGGCTTGATTCACAGCCGTGAGTTTCTCCCTGACCGCTCTGAGCTGGATGGTGACTAATCTGAGCCCGATGGCTTGATTCGACAGCGCGTGAGTTTCTCCCTGACGCTCTGAGCTGGATGGTGACTAATATGAGCTCGATGGCTTGATTCGACAGCGCGTGAGTTTCTCCCTGACCGCTCTGAGCTGGATGGTGACTAATTGAGCCGATGGCTTGATTCGACAGCGCGTGAGTTTCTCCCTGACCGCACTGAGCTGGATGGTGACTAATCTGAGCCCGATGGCTTGATTCGACAGCCCGTGAGTTTCTCCCTGGCCGCTCTGAGCTGGATGGTGACTAATCTGAGCCCGATGGCTTGATTCGACAGCCGTGAGTTTCTCCCTGGCCGCTCTGAGCTGGATGGTGACTAATCTGAGCCGATGGCTTGATTCGACAGCGCGTGAGTTTCTCCCTGACCGCTCTGAGCTGGATGGTGACTAATATGAGCTCGATGGCTTGATTCGACAGCGCGTGAGTTTCTCCCTGACCGCTCTGAGCTGGATGGTGACTAATATGAGCTCGATGGCTTGATTCGACAGCGCGTGAGTTTCTCCCTGACCGCCTGAGCTGGATGGTGACTAATCTGAGCCCGATGGCTTGATTCGACAGCCCGTGAGTTTCTCCCTGGCCGCTCTGAGCTGGATGGTGACTAATCTGAGCCCGATGGCTTGATTCGACAGCCGTGAGTTTCTCCCTGCCGCTCTGAGCTGGATGGTGACTAATCTGAGCCCGATGGCTTGATTCGACAGCCGTGAGTTTCTCCCTGACCGCTCTGAGCTGGATGTGACTAATCTGAGCCCGATGGCTTGATTCGACAGCGGTGAGTTTCTCCCTGACCGCACTGAGCTGGATGGTGACTAATCTGAGCCCGATGGCTTGATTCGACAGCCGTGAGTTTCTCCCTGACCGCTCTGAGCTGGATGGTGACTAATCTGAGCCCGATGGCTTGATTCGACAGCCTGTGAGTTTCTCCCTGACCGCACTGAGCTGGATGGTGACTAATCTGAGCCCGATGGCTTGATTCGACAGCCGTGAGTTTCTCCCTGACCGCTCTGAGCTGGATGGTGACTAATCTGAGCCCGATGGCTTGATTCGACAGCCGTGAGTTTCTCCCTGACCGCTCTGAGCTGGATGGTGACTAATCTGAGCCGATGGCTTGATTCGACAGCGGTGAGTTTCTCCCTGACCGCTCTGAGCTGGATGGTGACTAATCTGAGCCCGATGGCTTGATTCGACAGCCGTGAGTTTCTCCCTGACCGCTCTGAGCTGGATGGTGACTAATTGAGCTCGATGGCTTGATTCGACAGCCTGTGAGTTTCTCCCTGACCGCACTGAGCTGGATGGTGACTAATCTGAGCCCGATGGCTTAATTCGACAGCCGGTGAGTTTCTCCCTGGCCGCTCTGAGCTGGATGGTGACTAATCTGAGCCCGATGGCTTGATTCGACAGCGCGTGAGTTTCTCCCTGACCACTCTGAGCTGGATGGTGACTAATCTGAGCCCGATGGTTTGATTCGACAGCCCGTGAGTTTCTCCCTGACCGCTCTGAGCTGGATGGTGACTAATATGAGCTCGATGGCTTGATTCGACAGCGCGTGAGTTTCTCCCTGACCGCTCTGAGCTGGATGGTGACTAATCTGAGCCCGATGGCTTGATTCGACAGCCCGTGAGTTTCTCCCTGGCCGCTCTGAGCTGGATGGTGACTAATCTGAGCCCGATGGCTTGATTCGACAGCCTGTGAGTTTCTCCCTGACCGCACTGAGCTGGATGGTGACTAATCTGAGCCCGATGGCTTGATTCGACAGCCCGTGAGTGTCTCCCTGACCGGTCTGAGCTGGATGGTGACTAATCTGAGCCCGATGGCTTGATTCGACAGCGCGTGAGTTTCTCCCTGACCACTCTGAGCTGGATGGTGACTAATCTGAGCCCGATGGCTTGATTCGACAGCGCGTGAGTTTCTCCCTGACCGCTCTGAGCTGGATGGTGACTAATCTGAGCCCGATGGCTTGATTCGACAGCCTGTGAGTTTCTCCCTGGCCGCTCTGAGCTGGATGGTGACTAATCTGAGCCCGATGGCTTGATTCGACAGCCTGTGAGTTTCTCCCTGACCGCACTGAGCTGGATGGTGACTAATCTGAGCCCGATGGCTTGATTCGACAGCTAGTGAGTTTCTCGCTGACCGCACTGAGCTGGATGGTGACTAATCTGAGCCCGATGGCTTGATTCGACAGCTAGTGAGTTTCTCCCTGACCGCTCTGAGCTGGATTGTGACTAATCTGAGCCCGATGGCTTGATTCGACAGCAGTGAGTTTCTCCCTGGCCGCTCTGAGCTGGATGGTGACTAATCTGAGCCCGATGGCTTAATTCGACAGCCGGTGAGTTTCTCCCTGGCCGCTCTGAGCTGGATGGTGACTAATCTGAGCCCGATGGCTTGATTCGACAGCTAGTGAGTTTCTCCCTGGCCGCTCTGAGCTGGATGGTGACTAATCTGAGCCCGATGGCTTGATTCGACAGCGAGTGAGTTTCTCCCTGACCGCTCTGAGCTGGATGGTGACTAATCTGAGCCCGATGGCTTGATTCGACAGCCCGTGAGTTTCTCCCTGGCCGCTCTGAGCTGGATGGTGACTAATCTGAGCCCGATGGCTTGATTCGACAGCCTGTGAGTTTCTCCCTGACCGCACTGAGCTGGATGGTGACTAATCTGAGCCCGATGGCTTGATTCGACAGCCGTGAGTGTCTCCCTGACCGGTCTGAGCTGGATGGTGACTAATCTGAGCCCGATGGCTTGATTCGACAGCGCGTGAGTTTCTCCCTGACCACTCTGAGCTGGATGGTGACTAATCTGAGCCCGATGGCTTGATTCGACAGCGCGTGAGTTTCTCCCTGACCGCTCTGAGCTGGATGGTGACTAATCTGAGCCCGATGGCTTGATTCGACAGCCTGTGAGTTTCTCCCTGGCCGCTCTGAGCTGGATGGTGACTAATCTGAGCCCGATGGCTTGATTCGACAGCCTGTGAGTTTCTCCCTGACCGCACTGAGCTGGATGGTGACTAATCTGAGCCCGATGGCTTAATTCGACAGCCGGTGAGTTTCTCCCTGGCCGCTCTGAGCTGGATGGTGACTAATCTGAGCCCGATGGCTTGATTCGACAGCGCGTGAGTTTCTCCCTGACCGCTCTGAGCTGGATGGTGACTAATATGAGCTCGATGGCTTGATTCGACAGCGCGTGAGTTTCTCCCTGACTGCACTGAGCTGGATGGTGACTAATCTGAGCCCGATGGCTTGATTCGACAGCGGGTGAGTTTCTCCCTGGCCGCTCTGAGCTGGATGGTGACTAATCTGAGCCCGATGGCTTGATTCGACAGCCTGTGAGTTTCTCCCTGACCGCACTGAGCTGGATGGTGACTAATCTGAGCCCGATGGCTTGATTCGACAGCCCGTGAGTTTCTCCCTGGCCGCTCTGAGCTGGATGGTGACTAATCTGAGCCTGATGGCTTGATTCGACAGCCTGTGAGTTTCTCCCTGACCGCACTGAGCTGGATGGTGACTAATCTGAGCCCGATGGCTTAATTCGACAGCCGGTGAGTTTCTCCCTGGCCGCTCTGAGCTGGATGGTGACTAATCTGAGCCCGATGGCTTGATTCGACAGCGCGTGAGTTTCTCCCTGACCGCTCTGAGCTGGATGGTGACTAATATGAGCTTGATGGCTTGATTCGACAGCGCGTGAGTTTCTCCCTGACCGCTCTGAGCTGGATGGTGACTAATCTGAGCCCGATGGCTTGATTCGACAGCGGGTGAGTTTCTCCCTGGCCGCTCTGAGCTGGATGGTGACTAATCTGAGCCCGATGGCTTGATTCGACAGCTAGTGAGTTTCTCCCTGACCGCTCTGAGCTGGATTGTGACTAATCTGAGCCCGATGGCTTGATTCGACAGCAAGTGAGTTTCTCCCTGGCCGCTCTGAGCTGGATGGTGACTAATCTGAGCTCGATGGCTTGATTCGACAGCCTGTGAGTTTCTCCCTGACCGCACTGAGCTGGATGGTGACTAATCTGAGCCCGATGGCTTGATTCGACAGCCTGTGAGTTTCTCCCTGACTGCACTGAGCTGGATGGTGACTAATCTGAGCCCGATGGCTTGATTCGACAGCGAGTGAGTTTCTCCCTGGCCGCTCTGAGCTGGATGGTGACTAATCTGAGCCCGATGGCTTGATTCGACAGCCCGTGAGTTTCTCCTTGACCGCTTTGAGCTGGATTGTGACTAATCTGAGCCCGATGGCTGGATTCAAAAGCCGGTGAGTTTATCCGTAACAGTTCACCCGAATGATAGTGAATCGCTTCCCTGACTCCAATGTGTCGGTTAAATAGCCTGTGAGATACCTTATAACCCCTGCCGCGATATTGTGTAGCTGACCTTGTGGTTTGACAGTCCGTAAGTTTCATATTCATTTTCTTTTGTCATTGCCGTTCTGTAGTGCTAATTGAAGCTCGATTTGATGCCGTAGTCCGTGAGTTTTCCAAAGCTGAATTAGTTGTCGCGGTTATTGGCTGCTAATGTGAGTCGCACGGTTGTATATGGTAGCATGTGAGTTTTCTTGAACGAGTATCACCACTACGATGGGGCATCGCTTATTTGGGGCATCGCTCCTCAATAGTGTCCGCATTCTATATTAGCTAGGCACGGCTACACTGGCGGCGGTTCGTTGGCCAGTGTGTGGTTCGACAGCGTGTAGTTTGTAAATGGTTGTTGTGTTAGTGGATTTTTGGTTAGTGGGTATTTTGGGTTGGTGGATTACAAAATTAAGTCATTGGTGCCTCTTGAGTCTGTTCGTTGAAACGATGAAGTGCATTGATCTTGTAATAGTTCAATCTGGCTATGCTTAGGAATCCCATGCATATGCGGAAGTTTTCTTGCTTATCACTTCAGGCCACGACGGCAATTTCATCCTGTTTGATGTGCGAGTCGAATCAGGGTCGTTCCAGTCAGTTCACGGAGTATGTCAGTCCGCGGAGTGACTAGTCAACCCGCCGAGTAACTGGGCTCCACGAACTGACTAGTCAGCTCACAGAGTCTACACCAGTGTTCCTAAGCGGCCCGGCCCGGCCGGCCCGCATGATGCCGGGCCTGGCCGCCGCCAAGGCTGGCCTCCAAAATCGTGGCCGGCTACCAGGATTTTTGCGGCGTAGGCTTTTCAAACCGAGGCCGGGCCTGGCCTGCGCCAAGGCAGGCCACAGATTTTGCGACCGGGCCGGCCTGATCTGCGGGGCGGCTAAAAAGCCCGGCGGCCGGCCGGGCCATTTAGGAACACTGGTCTACACCCTCCGTGGGCTGACCTGTTACTTCGCGGAGAATATTGCTCCATGCCCATTCCATGAACTTACAAGTCACTTCGTGGAGTGTACACGAATGTCTTGTACATCTATAACGTATTTTACCGGGAAACCGCCCACGACCGGGAAACCGACCACCCGCAGGTGACATTTATTAAGTCAAATGACCGGTCTTAACCACTCTCCCTGACCGTGTAACTACTGGATGTTGACTATTGACCTCTTCTCCCCTGTTTCCATCCTCTAGGGCATCAACTGGGCACTGCATACTTCTAACATATATAACAGAGCCCTCCTCCCCCTCGCTTTTCTCATCATCTGTCACACCGGGGGTGTCACTCCAGGTTTACCCGGCCATAGTAATATCTGTACTTAATTCGAGACTGCTTCGAAGGTAGGTTGGGAGCTTCACTCGGGATGTGGAAATCACTAAAAGGTTCTGAACGAAAAGAATAGGCTTTTCCAATGGATATATTGTTAAGGCTTGTTCTCCTCGCTGAGAATGTTGATGCCTTTCTACCCTCGAAGATACCCAAGGTCTTTATACCTTTGCCTACGCTCTAACAAGATACTTCTATCTACGCTTTTCTGTAGAGCTCCCGTTCCACCTTCGAACCCATGCCTTTTCCTTCGCAACTACGCCAGGCCTCCATCTCCCAATCATTGTACTGTCTTTACTGTCATTGGATTATACTCATACCAATGGTATCCTTTATGACATTAGCCCCGCAGCTTCTGCCTCCGGACCATTTGTATCCTTTCTTTCTATTGACCTCCAGGCGAATAAGCTTCGTTCGATTGAGAGTAGCTTCGCTGTTTTGGAGTGGCGTATTTTCTTGCTTGGGTAGAGAGTAGCTTTGCTGTTCGGAGGGGTGCATTCTATAGCTTCGTTGTTTGGAGCAGTGCGTTCTCTAGCTTCATTCAGTAGAGAATAGCTTCGCTATCTGGAGCGGTGCATTCTCTAGCTTCGGTAGAGAGTAGCTTTGCTATTCGGAGTGGTACATTCTGTAGCTTCGTTGTTCGGAGCGGTGCGTTCTCTAGCTTCGTTCGGTAGAGAATAGCTTCGGAGCGGTGCATTCTCAAACTTCGTTCCGTAGAGGGTAGCTTTGCTATTCAGAGCAGTGCATCCTCTAGCTTCATTCGGTAGAGAGTAGCTTGGCTGTTGCATATATGGGTTTCGTCTACTGTTTCCGACCTTGTATGAGGTTCAGGCTTGTATGAGGTTCAGGCTTGTATGAGGTTCAGGCTTGAATGAAGTTCAGGCTTGTATGAGGTTCGTGGCTTACATACGATGTGTAAGCTTGAGAGTTTCAGACTATATGTCAAGCCGTATATAGACCATAGATATCTGCATAGATTGTTTAGAGAATCAAGCAATTATTCAATAGGTTATGAGCCTGGCGCCTGCTACCATCCAAAGACTACTACTGTTACCATTCACTTCTATTCTTATTTCACGATCTTGAAAAGCCTTCACAACCCTAACCCTCACGCTAAAACTCAACACTATCGTGTACCATCTAGTGTTGGCAACGAACCGTGGGGTTCGTGAGAATTGACGAACCAATTCGGTTCGTGGCGGATCGAATTTGCCAAGAAATTTGCGTTGCAACCGCTCAAACCACACCAAATTTTCGAACAAAAATAAGTAAGCGAGTTCTTGTCCGATTGGCACGATTTTTGGTTTATCTTGTAGCTAACTTCAAGCGCTACAAGATAAACCAAGAATCGTGCCGATCGGACAAGAACTCGCTTACCTATTTTCGCTCGAAAATCATGCTTCGCGAATTGCTTTGTGACGAACCGGCGGAAATCCGCAAATGTCGAATCGAACTCGAACCGATTCGATTCGTTGCCAACACTAATCCTGTGGTGTCCAGGCTGGTTTCTAGTATGATCTACATCTCATGAGGGTTTCTTATACCTTTGACTATATGCCATACTTCTGGGGAACAGGAAAGTCTCATTATAGATGCAGCTTGGGCTTCTTTAGCCTGCCAATCATTGTAATTGATATCAAAGGGCTGCGGTAATAGACTTTCTCTGGCGACGATTCCGTATGCTCTCACAGCTGATAGGATGAATATAATGTCAAATGTCGATTTGTTGTAGTCATTGTGAGCAAGTTTAAGGGTATCACCCTACTTAGTTTCAGTAAAGGCAGGTTCAGAGGAGGAGGAAGTCATTGTAAAATCATGGAGATGGTACTACCAAGCTGCATTTATAATGAGACTTTCCTGTTCCCCAGAAGTTCAGCATATAGTCAAAGGTATAAAAAACCCTCATGAGATGTGGATCATACGAGAAACCAACATGGACACCACCGGATTGTACATCAGCAGACCTAACATTCTTGGCCATCTGCATGCTTGCTGACCCTAGCAAAAAGAACCACTTGAGGCATATGCACATAAACTTAGCAACTACCGCATACAACTGAACATTACTGACGATGCAATTGCTGATCGCGATATCTACACAGAAATATTCACATCGCCACCACCACAGTATCTCGTGGATCGTAACTTTTGATTACCGGACCGTTTGGGCCATGGCAACCGGCTCCCCCACCCTAAAGCCATGGTGATGCAACTAAAATATAGAATGATGACCTGAGACTTTGAAAAGCTATTTAGTTGTATTATAGGTGTATTCTGGCAAGTTCTAGGGAAGCTGCCACACTGGGGAAGAAATAAATAGAGCTGCTCTTGTAGGGGTGTAATCCTAAGATTTGTGCTTCAAAAAACCTGAAATGTCAACCAGAATACTATGACAGTGGGACCCCAACACCTCCTACCGACGTGTACCTCTTGAAGAGGATGGAGAAGCCACTGCTGGTGAACTTCCCTTATCAACAATATCTAACGACCATGGAAAATCGAAAAAAACGGCGAATCACGAATAATCACTCACCTATACCCGCCGACCCACAAATCCAGTTCCCCACACCTCAGATCTTTCAGGACCCTCCCACCTTCTACCCTATCGTTCCAAGATATTACCCACACACTGCTTACAATACCCTGCCATCCAAAATCCATTATCAGCATACAGTAGAACCCTTCGAAATTTTAAGCCTATTTTTAACACAATCACTATTGGAGGATATGGCAGCCAACACCAATGCATATGCTGCTGCTAAAGCCAGAGAACAACAGCTAGAGGGTGGTAGGAAGTGGAAGGAGGTCTCTGAATCAGAACTAGGGGTTTGGATAGGAATTGTGTTGTACATGGGGGTGCATAGTTCCCCTGCAGTAAAGGACTACTGGAGGCATGATGGGCTGAATCCGACCCACCCTATCTGCGAGTATATGGGCCAATCACGATTTGAGGAGATTAAAAGGTACTTCCATGTATCCTCCCCAGATATCCCAAAGATAGCACCAACAGGAAGGCTACTATGGGACAGTAAAGTCAATGTTATTTTCGAGCAACTTCGAAAATGTTCACCGCAATATCGCATGCCTTCAACACATATTTCCGTTGATGAATGTATGATGAGAGCTACTGGGCGGTCCCCTGAAACATACAAGATACCAAGCAGGCCAATCGAACAAGGTATTAAGTTTCACTGTCTTGCTGATCACAGTTACATCTGGGATTTCCATCCAACCTCAAACCAGGCAGGTCCTGATCCTGTTCCATCGACTGATGGCGTGACTGCAACAGGAGAAGTTGTATACCATCTCTTACAAAAGCTTTCTGGTACTATGTACAGGATAGTCTATCTGGATAACTTTTATACCACAGTTCCATTGTTGGGAAGATTGCGTCATGATTTGCATAAGGGAGCCTGTGGAACAGCACGTCCTTCCTCCGCTGAATTTCCACCAGAACTCAAAATTCCGAAACCAGATGTTGGGAAATATGAGTACCATGCCTTGAAAGTACTTGCCGGTAAGGACAGCCTTTTTGGCCAGCTGGTTGGTGCACATTTGTGGTTTGATAATGCGCCAGTTACAATTCTCAGTACTGTACATGACTTTGAATCTCAGCAAGAGAGGCTAAGAAAGCAGCCAGGGCAGAAGAGCACCAATGCAAAGAAGGCCCGAGAAGCCTTTGGTAATTTGCAGGAGAAAGAGATGATGATTTCTCTCTGCATTGATGACTACAATCACAACATGGGTGGTGTAGATATAGCAGATCAATACGCAGCTATTATGATACACAGCTCACCTCCTTTCACACATGGTGGCCTATACTCTTCTGGGCATATGATCCCATGGTCACAAATGCCTATTTCATCCACAAGAATATACCTCAGAGTTCTAACACCATCACACATAAGGAGTTTCGCCTGCAGTGTGCCTGGGGGTCGATCCTGAATGGGTCTGGACCAATTTCCACCTCACAGATTGTACGGTGTACTAAGGCCAAATCCACCCGGTCAAACGTTAAAGAGGGTACTTCTTTACCCCTAGACCAAAGCTGTAACTGTGGGCAGCTTCCAGTCTATCTTGAGGAGGGAAAGTGATTCGGGTGTTGGCTTTGCCACTGGAAGCAGAGAAACAGTCCCACAAAAAATACCAAATCTCCACCAAAAACCCGCTGGGCTTGCACCCAATGTGACCGGCCACGGTGTTTTAATGATGAAAGGAATTGTTTTGTTGAGTTCCATCAGCTGTAAAGGAGTGGGGTGGGTGGTGGTGCAGAGAGAAGGGGTGGGGTGGTAGCTGGAGGGGGCAGATTTGGAGGGGCAGCAGGGTTTACAAAGCCACACTTGATGCAATTTACAATTTGTTTGAATAGAAAGTTTTATTTGCTACTAGAGAAGACTTTATTAAAAGTAGAGCCTCTGGCAATCGTTTTTGGAGTGTGGTTGTGGTGGTTGCGCGGGCGGACCATACGGACCGGGAACCCGTTACGATTCAAGGGACACGATAACATTAATGGTCCTGCAGCATATGAGACCCTGACCTACAGCCAAACAAGCCATGCCTGATCTCTTAAGAGAAAAAACTATAACTGTTTTTCGCAAAAAACTTGGAGATACATCCACAGGGGCTGCCCTTCTCACCCAACGTGGTGGCTACCATGGCCGTGGCTCAAACCATATATATGGTGGACACTGTGGCTACTGTGCAAGCAGAGGAAGCGAAAACAGCAATGGGATTAAGTGCATCTATTGCCGCATTGACAGTTATACCACAGATGCATGCAAATAATAAAAACATGTGTAGAAGGGAGATAACAGGAGAGAATAGAACATGCACATTTGCTACCAGTATGGGCTTCCAGGCCATGCCAAAGGCAATTGTGTTGCATACAAATGGATGAAAGAGTGGTGGAGTGGCAAGAAAGCTACTGCAATAGCAGCTCTCGCTACAGCCACAGACTGTGGCCTTCTCTGTCTGACGGTTCATGCTCTCACTGCTGCTGCTGCCCATCTACAGTTGGTCATTGACTCTGGAGTGTTTTACCACAAGCGCAATAACTATAGCAGCTTCACAACATTCATTAAGCTCTCACTTCACATTGTAAGCCAACTTGGAGACAATACCTCAGTTATCGCCACAAATTATGGATTTGTTGACATACAGGGCTTCCAACTCCAAGCCCGCTATACTTTTACTCTTCAACTCTCCGCCTGATCAATCAACCGGTTCAATTTGGGCAGGAATATGACATTATTTTGGAATGAAAAATGCTCCATAACTTTGCCATCTTCCCTGACCCTTCGCAGAAAACTGATTCATGTCATATATATTATAGTCTCCATGACTGCACTCGTAGCGATGACTACTGTGAAAGAAGAGAAAGAACGAAAATAGAGAAAGAGAGAATGAAGAGTATTAATTGCAGAACCTACAATCGAGCCAACCATCGAGTCTTCAACTGCACCTGATACAGCCATAACAAAGTCTACTCTAACGTCTCCAACAATCACAGAGTCCAGGCTATGGCACCAACAACTAACACATATGAATTCTACTGCCATTCTGTCTCTGATTGGAAGATATACACATGATGATACTATGTGCACAGTCTGTATCCAAGAAAAGCACCAACAAAGGTTCATTAGAGTGCCAGTTAAACGCACCACAAAGTATTTTGAACTCATATTCTTGGATATATGCAGTCTCTTTTCTACACAGACCTTTGGAAACAATCAGTACTATATACATTTTATTGGCGACTATACGCGGTACACATCTGGATGGCTGCTTCCAAATATGATAGTCAACATTTGACCTCTCCCTACCAGCCATTCCTGGCCCTAATTGATACTATTGGCCAGCACTATCAAATGAAATGATTCCGGTGCATTAATGGACATGGAGAGTAAAACAATGAGACCTTCTGATTTGTTCTCACTGCCCGCAGTTCTGCATATGAGCCATGTCCTCCATTTTGCTCACAATACCAAGGCTGTTGCTGAACAAATCATCTGGACACTCAATCAGAAACCCTGAGCCATGATGATCGATTGTCAGTGCAAGGGCGAGCACGCCAGAGTTGTCAAGGGTTTGTGGTTCCAATATCGAGGGTTCAGGGCTTGAGGTTCTGAGGGTTATAAAATCCGAAAGCCGGAAGGTTCAAGATTTGAGAAGAGCCATCAGCTGAAGAAACCCAGACTATACAAAGGAGACTTGATCCAGAATCACTGAGTGTGAAAGAAGTGAAAGCCGAAGTTAATTGATTGTTTTATTGATGAGAGAACAGGTGAAGAAAGAAACTTATCCTCCGCAGAATGCCTGGTTGATATACAGTGATTCACTCGGACCATAACACATCTGAAATCCTGCGTTCTGTGTATACTTCTTTTGCATGAATTCTACTTCTTCCGTGACACCTAATATCATGCTTGTCATGAATTTTCCTTGGTATTTTTCACTGATCATCACTCCACGATCGATCATCCCATATCACAACCATGACAGTAGCTCCCCCTCGTCAACGCCGAGTACCTATGAGGTTCACAACCCAGGCTTGCCAGGTCATTCGGTGTGAAAGTCATCGATAGCCTTATGTCCATCCAAGTTGGCTCCAGGCTCCCAGCTGCACTCATCGAACCCTCTCCACGTAACCATATATTGTAGTTGCCTTGCATCAAGCCTAGAATCGTCCATATGTTCGACTTTGTACTCTTTCTCTTCAACCATCACTGGCGGTGGTGGGTCTTGCTCATAATACAAGGTGGGATCTGGAGCGAGATTCACCAAGCTAGATATCGGTTGGACATTGTGAATGGGTAGTGGGTTGGGCAATTTGATTCAAAAGATACAGGGACTAATGACCTTTGTGATTCCGTACGGCTCTATGCATTTCCAGTCGAGATTTTTGCTTGGTCAGGTTGTTGATATGTTTTGTGCGTCCAGGCACACTTTATCACTGTCTTCTAATATTGTGCCGACCGTTCAGGACATATTGGTTTGTTCGGACTGTATGGCCTTGGCCCTTTTCATTTTGGCTCTGAGATGGCTTATGTGTTGGCCCATCTGTTGGACCATCGGTTTGGTGTTTACCTAGCGAATATCATTGGAATCCTTTATTGGGTGTTGGCTGAAGGTCATTAGCAGGTGGAAGCTATAGTTGCCAAATAACGTGGAGCAATTGGTTGTCTCCGAAGTATGATTGTTAGCCGCAAATTGTGCCAATGGTGTCCACCAGACCCAATTGTCCTGCTCATATTTAACAAAGTTTCGGAGATACTGTTCCATTACCGTGTTGACTCCTTCGATTTGCACATCGGCCTTTGGATGAAATAAGGTTGACAGCCTGAGTTCGATTCCCAATCTTTCGCAGATAGGTTTCCACAACTCCCAAGCCGATTGTAGACCACAACCCAAAACTGATGTTTTGGGCAATCCATGCAGTCGGAACGCTTCTTTGACGTACATTTTGCCCAGCATCTTGTCGTTCCCGTCATCTGTACAAGGTACCAGATGTCGCATATTCGTTAGGCGGTCAACCACTATCCATATTTGATTGAACACTTAACTGGCTTGTAGACCGACTGTGAAGTCCACGCACAAGTCCTTCCATGGTTGTTCTGGCACTTCTAACGATCGTAACAAGCCATGAGTCTATATCCGGGTTGCCTGGCTCCACTGGCAGGTGTGACCGTTTCGTATGTAGCTGTCCACATCAATCCTCATCTGGTTCTAGGAATGGTTTCGGCCTAGCATGTCACAGTTGTGTTGAGTGAGGATCGAAGAGGGAGTAAGGATCGATGAAGGATAAAGGGAATACGAAGGGAAGCAGGCTGAGAAGGAATGAAACAGGTTTCGATGGAAAGAATCAGGTATTGTTGGTAAGGAAACAGGTTTCGATGGAAAGAGTCAGGTATTGTTGGTTGCGTTGTAAATATGGCGTGATGGTTATGGCGTAAGTGGCGGGTTGAAAGAGTTGCGTACATAGTTGGGTGGAGTTAGGATGTATTTTGGAACGAGTGAGCAAAGGTGACGACGGTCGCGTTAACTGTATATAAGGACGCTGGATTTGTGGAGGATAGGTTTGTTCTTCACTCATTCTCTAGTTTACAAAACAATCAATAGCTTCGGCACCAACCTTTGTTCACTTCTGTGATTCCGGATTTTGAGTCTCTAGTTTGTTACGCAGTACCTGCGATCACTGCACCCTCAGCTTGTTTTTTTAACCCCTAGAACTCCGAGCCTGGAAACCTTGACAGAAGAACGAGTCTACAATCGATTCTATCGGTTATAATTCAGTATAAGTGCCGCTATTTTCATCAAAACTGTTGCTACTTCTGCCACAGACCCTGCAACTCCCCTTTGCTCTGTGTGTAAATCAGTGGGAAACTTCGAAAACAAACTCACAGTACACAGCTTTTGGAGACACTCCTGCATTGTGTGCCTGTGGAAACATCGACGCGAAGGATCCACGCTGTTTCAAATGCCAGCTTACGACAGCAACAAACCTCAACAATCACAAATCAATTTCTTCGACCTAGCCGGACGAACCATCAAATGTTTTGAACAAGAACCACTGAATGATTTCGATAGCATCGACGCTATCATCCTCACAACCACAGAACCCCTGGAGGCATACTTCTGGGATGAACCACAAGCAGTATCCCCCTGGAATAGCTACTGGACGGAAGCTGCAACAAACGGAGGAGGACTCCAAATTGACGATCCAGTATTCAAAAACTTCTGGACCAAGTATTATGGTCTCCACGTAAATTGTCAGGACGAAGAACAGTGCTACTGCGAACATAACTGCGGAGGCACCCATTCAACAATCCGAAGGGCAGTACGCCCAATCCAAAAATCAGAATCCACGATTAAGGCAACACAAAAAGACATAGAAAGACAAATCTCGTGGGCGGATTACAACGAGCAGAACGCAAATAAGGGAAAGGGACTAGATCAAGAATTACACCCAGCCTCTCTACCAACCCCGCTGATCATCGTAACAACACCCAGCAAACACGAGGTGTTCTTCTGGTAGATGATCAACCCATTCTTAGAAGCAGAAATTGAAGCGGCAGTTCAACAAATTGAAGAGAACATTGACCATGTAGAAGACTGCCTGAACAGAAAACCTCGCTCTAAATTCACAGCTGCAAACCTCCTCACAGCAGCCTCCCAATACCATCGTCAGGATGTCAGAAGGTTCCTCAAAATCAACCTGCAATGTCATGTTGACCAGAGTACTACAAACAGAACTGCAAAATGTGACAACCAAAGAGATAGAAACTATGAACGAAACACAGCTCAGGGATCACATCCGAGACATCAACAGGGGGCTGACAGCGCTGGCATAACTTCCAACGACCAGCAGATTAAACAAATTGCTAAAGGAACGGCAATCTGTGAAGAATGCGGAAGCACGAATATCGGATTTGTTGGCACAAGGGGAAATAATGGTCCAAGAAAGAGACGATCTGCAACAGGAATTACTGCTTACGCAACAAGCAGTGGCATCTACGGAAACACCGGCAACATGCAACCATGGGGATCTGCCAGAAGATGTTCGGATTCTAAAGCAAACACTGGAAGAAGCAAATCCCGACCTGGCGGAACTAAAGAAAGACCTGGAAGATACTCAGGCTCAGATGGAGTTGTTTAGGGACTTGGCGGAAGAAAATCGACAACAAGTGACTCGAATCTTGAAGTTAACGGAAGGAAGAACAGCAGAAAGAACAACAATCGGGGAAAGGGAAGAGAGAGAGGAGATGGTAAATGATATTACCAGCTTTTCAGGAGAAGATAGGAAGGAACTTCGAGGATGGAAGGTAGAGTTGGTGTTGAAGATAGCCGGAAAACCGAAGGTATTCAGCAACGAACAAAAGAAACTGAGATAGGCGGTTGGATGTCTTAAAGGAGTAGCCTTGGCACAGTTAATGCCACACTGTGACGAAATCTCTGGGGAAGTCAAGCTCAATACCGTGAACGACCTAGTTCACCTGCTGGATGTAGCATTCGGAGATCAAGACAGCGCGGCAACGGCGACAAGGGAACTTTCAAAACTCAGGCAATGAAACTGCGCATTCTCCCAATACTACGCGGAATTCAAACGATACGTAGTAGATACAAAATCGAACCAAGATGCCCAGCTGGACGCATTACGACAGGGACTGTCCAATGAGCTCAAAGACTTCTTACAACATATTGAGGAACCAGAGAGTATGATCGATTTCGTCAAGATGGTGTCAGTGAGAGACACACAGCTGAGGAGAACAGTGGTGGAAAAGCAAACTGGAAAGTGGGATGGATACCAGACATCCGATTCAACGACCAACACCACATCCACCCCAGAGTCCGCACCTGCAGGATCAGTTGCAGGTTATCACCGCTCCGCTGCGATGGACCTTTCAGCAGTGAAGGGAAAGAAGATTACACCTGAGGAAAGGAAGAGACGAAGGGAAGGAGGACTGTGTATGTATTGTGAATAGCAGACATTTCACGGCATCATGCCCAAGAAAGTTGAAGGCAGAGTCAGGACAAACGGAGGTATCACCTTTCAAGAAGGCAGCAAACGAGGGAGACGCAGACTCAACAACAGGAAAAGGCAAGGATGTGGAGTCGGGAAAGGTTTAGTGCAGTGCAATAAGGACAGCAATTGCGCTGGAAACGAATCTCATTTGTCCGTCAATGCTAGTTTTGGTGTTTCGCAGTGTTCTATATCAAGCGCAGAAATAAAAGAGTGTTCTATGGAAAGCAAACATCTCGTCGTGAAATGCTCGCTGAAAATAGAAGACAACATTATTGATACCCACACTTGAATAGACTGTGGAGCAACTGGAATAGCATTCATTGACAAAGACTTTGTCCGCTATCATCAGTTAAAAGAAAAGAAAATAATAGAATCACGGGAGTTGGAAGTTATGGATGGAAGGCCCATCGAATCAGGAACAATTACCCCTATGGCTAAACTGGACCTAGGTATACGCGGATATCAGGAGCAACTACCAGCATTTGTTAAGAAACTTGGACATTACCCAATGGTACTAGGATTACCATGGCTACAATTTCACGATGTTACAGTCAAATTCCAAAAGAAACGGATAGGATTCGAAAGCGATTACTGCCAGAAGCATTGTCAAAATCATTTGAGCGTATGGGTATGGGGCAATCATATGGAAACAACGGAATCAGATGGGCCAAAACTGGATATATGTGCTATAGCAGCGGTTCCATTTATGAGACGAAATCGGAAGGAGAAATTCAAGGTATATGTAGTAACCTTATACAAAATCAACAAGGCCCTAGAAGTCGATGACCTTCAAGAAAAACCGCTGGAGCAGTTAATTCCCAAGGAATATCATGAGTTTCTCCCCCTCTTTGATAAAGTAATCTCTGAAAGACTACCACCACATAGACCATACGATCATAAGATTACACTCCAAGACGGTTTCACCGCATCATTCGGACCAATATACAGCCTGTCAAGAGAAGAAGTTCAGGTCCTGAAAGAGTGGATTGAAAAGAACTTGTCAAAGGGATTCATCAGATCGTCATCATCACCATGCGGAGCACCGGTATTGTTCGCACCTAAACCCAATGGAGGCTTACGACTGTGTGTGGAATATCAAGGCCTCAACGAAGAAACGATAAAGACACGATACTCACTAACATTGATCCAGCACACTCTGCAGAGATTATCAAAAGCTAAATGGTACACCAAACTGGACGTCCGAGATGCCTACCACATGATTCGAATAGCAGAAGGAGACGAATGGAAAATGGCATTTTGCACCCGTTATGGCCTGTTCGAATCCCTCGTTATGCCTTTCGGACTCACCAATGCACCAGCAAGTTTTCAGGAATTCATCAATGATACTTTTCGCCCGTTCCTGGATATCTTCTGTACGGCATTTCTGGACGATATCCTTATCTACAGTGACAATGTAAAGGAACATAAGGAAAATGTCAGAGCAATAATGACACCGCTTAAGGAAGCCGGTCTGTATCTGAAGGCGGAAAAATGCGAATTCCATCAACAGGAAGTGAAGTACCGCGGATTAATTGTAGGGGTAAATGTGATCAGAATGGACCCGGAAGAAGTAACAGCGGTTAAGGAATGGGAAGCACCCGGCAAGCTCAAGGATGTTCAAGCGTTTTTAGAATTTGTGAACTTCTACCGAAGGTTTATAAAAAACTATAGCAGGGTGGTCCAACCATTGACAAAACTTACGAAAAAGCTTGTACCATTCCATTGGTGCCCCGATCAAAAGAGAGCATTTGCAGAATTACAGGAAGCATTTACAACAGCACCAGTCCTAGAACACTTCGATTATGAAAAGAAAATCGTTGTGGATACCGATGCTTCAAGCTATGTGTCTGCAGGAATATTATCTCAATACGACGACCAAGGAATCCTTCATCTGGTAGCATTCTTCTCAAAGAAACATACACTCGCGGAAGAGAATTACGAAATCTACGATCAGGAATTGGGGGCCATTGTGAAAAGCCTCCAACAATGGAGGCCAGCATGCGAAAGGTCAGTACATCCAATCAAAATATTAACTGATCACAAGAACTTCGAATACTTCATGACGTCGAAACTACTCAATAGAAGACAAAGAAGGTGGTCTGAATTTTTGTTAAGATTCAAGTTCAAGATTATATACTGTCCGGGACGACAAGGCCAGAAGCCGGATGTACTCATCAGAATGCCAGGAGCCATACCTCCGAAGGGGGGGGCAGAAAAACCCCACAAATCGTACTCAAGACGGAAAATCTGGACAAATCAATACAACAAGTGTTGATGGTTGCGTTCGCAGAAGTGGTAAATCAAGACGAAACCGACCCGAAAGAGTTATGAAACTGGATTCAGAACGTATGCAAGGACTGCCCATTCGACAGCAGTGAAGGATTGTGCATCAACGCAATAGACGTTAAAGAGGAATCGAATACGCTACAGTTAACACAGGAACTTCACGATTCACCTACAGCGGGTCACCCAGGACGTGCAAAAACCTTGGACCTGTTCAAAAGAAATCATCAATGGCCAGGTATGAGAGCAGACGTGGATAGATACGTACGAAATTGCCATGTGTGCCAACGCAGCAAATCAAAGAATCAAAAAACCCACGGATGGTTGAAACCGCTCGAAGCACCGCAACAACCATGGAAGGATTTGAGCATGGATTTCGTGGTCGGATTACCGGAAAGTGACGGGTACAACACCATATGGGAAGTAGTCGATAGACTGTCGAAGATGAAGCATCTGTTACCATCACGAGACGATACAGATGGTAAAAAATTAGGCGAAATGTTCATACGAAATGTGTTGAGATTACATGGTATACCAGACACAATAGTATCGGAGAGAGGACCCCAATATGCCTCGGAGTTTTGGCGACATGTCTGCGAAAGACTCGGAATTGAACGAAGACTTTCGACTGCATTTCATCCACAAACGGACGGTCAAACAGAGCGAATGAATGCCATTATGGAACAGTACCTGAGAAGCATCGTCAATTATCAGCAGGATGACTGGGCCTCGTGGCTACATATGGCAGAATTCGCATCCAACAATCACACCTCGGAAACAACACGCTGTTCACCTTTTTTTGGCAATTACAGTTTCCACCCATGAATGACATTTTGCCAACATCCGGTTCAAAATGGGAACGATATTAGAGAAGTAAACGCCAACACCCTCTCCCAAATGATGAGTGAGATCTTTGAACAGATGAAAGCCGAAATGACCCGGTCACAATCAATACAAGCAGAACAAGCGGATAAACGACGCAGAGAAGGAACAGAGCTGACAGTTGGAGACAAAGTATGGATGGACACTAGGAATGTTACGACCCAGAGGCAAAGCAAAAAACTCGACTGGAAACACCTAGGCCCATACAAAATTATCGAAGTTATCAATCTGTGGGCCTACCGACTAGACCTATCAAAGGACATCCAAATACATCCAGTACAACCTATCTCACGCCTAAGCAGAGCACCAAATGATCCACTACTGGAACAAATCGAACTGGCACCACCCCCAGTCATTGTGAATGGAGAAGAAGAATACGAAGTGGAACGTATTGATGATTCAAGGGTATTTCGACCACAATTACAATATCTTGTCAAATGGCTAGGCTACGATGAAAGACGCTGGGAACCGGTGGTCAACATGTATGGACTTCAAGCAATCGACGTTTTTCATGCGGAACAATCTGGCAAGCCCGGATCAACAGCTTCGTAGGAACTTAGCATATGAAAGGGGGAGCTACTGTCACGGTTGTGTCGAGTGAGGATCGAAGAGTGAGTACGGATCGATGAAGGATAAAGGGAATACGAAGAGAAGCAGGCTGAGAAGGAAGGAGACAGGTTTCGATGGAAAGAATCAGGTTTTGTTGGTTGCGTTGTAAATATGGGGTGATGGTTATGGCGTAAGTCGCGGGTTGAAAGGGTTGCGTACATAGTAGGGTGGAGTTAGGATGTATTTTGGAACGAGTGAGCAAAGGGGACGACGGTCGCGTTAACTGTATATAAGGATGCTGGATTTGTGGAGAATAGGTTTGTTCTTCACTTGTTCTCTAGTCTATAAAACAACCAACAGCTTGGGCACCAACCTTTGTTCACTTCTGTGATTCCGGATTTCGAGTCTCTAGTTTGTTACGCAGTACCCGCGATCACTGCACCCTCAGCTTGTTTTTATAACCCCTAGAACTCCGAGCCTGGAAACCTTGACATAGCAGGTCATATAATTTTGCTTGTCCTGGAGATCCCGCAACCGGAGGATCCTGGCATTCTTAAATCCAGTTGAGCTGTTCCTCATCTGTTGGTTGTGCTTGTTTCAATTTGAATATCTCCAGTGATTGATTTTTATGTGCGAATAGCCCTTCACTGCTGTCGTACAGGCATTGCTGGCCTGCCTTTTTGACCTAAATACATAACTGCTGGGGACTTACAGAGTCGTTATCATGGTTGACCATCTCTGCGAATGCCACGATTAACCACTTTGGTATTTTCTTGTTCAGATTTTCCGTTCTTACCAGGATTTGCTGTGTTTTTTCTGCCCCCCCTGTCAGAGGAATATTTCCTGGCATTCTGGTGCATGCATCAGGTTTTTGACCTTGCTTTCATGGTCAGTAAACTATCTTGGATTTAAGTCTTGACAGAAACTTGGACCATATGGTCTGCTTTTGATTTACCAGTTTCAATGTTATAAAGTATTCCAGGTTGTTGTGATCTGTAAGAATCTTGATCGGATGTGCTGAAACTTCGCATTTAGGTCTCCATTCATTTAGGTTTTTGACTATCACGCCTAATTCTTGATCGTAGATTGTGTAATTGTCTTCGGTGGGCAAATGTTTTTGGAGAAGAATGCCACTGAGTGTATCTCTCCTTGGTCATCGTACTGAGAGATGATGCCTGTCGATATGTAACTTGAGGCATCGGTTACGAGGACTATTATGTTTTCATAATTGAAGCGGGCTAGTACAGGTGTCGTCATACAGGCCTGTTGGAGTTTCGCGAAAGCCTTGTTTTGATCTGGTCCCCAGTGAGAAGGTACTAACCTTTTGGTAAATTGTGTTGGCGGTTGTACCCCACTGCTGTAATTCCATATGAACTGTCAGTAAAAGTTTTGGACTTGTGTAAGTTTCTCCAGTGCTTCCCAGTTTTGAACTGCTTTGACATTCTCTGGGTCCATTCTGATTCCGTTTACTCCAACAATCAATCCTAGATATTGGACTTCTTCCTTATCAAACTTGCACTTCTCTGCTGTTAGGGAGAGGCCGGCTTTCTTGACAGATGTCATTACCTTTCAGAGGTGCTCTTTAAGCTCTTTTACATTATCACTGTACATAAGGATGTCGTCCAAAAATACTGTGCAGAATATATTCAGAAAGGGGTGTAACGTCTGATTGATGAATTCTTGAAACGATGCAGGTGCATTAGTGAATCCAAACGACATAGCTAAGGATTTGAAAAGTCCATATCGGGTTCTAACAGCCATTGTCCATTTGTCCCTTTCTGCGATTCTGATGATATTATATTCGTCGCAGACGTCTCAATTGGTATAGTAACGAGCCTTTGACAGTCTTAACAGCGGTTCTTGAATCAGTGGAAGGGGGTACTGGTTTTTTGTCATGCCTTCATTTAACCGCCGATAGTTGACGGAGAGCCATAAATGTATGTCTTACTTTGGAGGAAAAAGTACCGGGGCTCAGCAGGGTGATCAAGATGATTGGATGAATCTCTTGGACAAGTTCATTTTTATCCATTCTTTTAAGACTTGCAACTCTGTATATGATATGCTCCAAATAGATCCACATGGCGGTGTGAATCTTTCTGGCAGCTTAATTTCATGATCGTTGGGTCGGTGTAGTGGTAGTGTTTCTGCAATTAGTTTGCTGAACAGGGGTACAATCTTGTGGCATTCCTTGGGGATGCCCTCTGTGAGTGGTTTTTCTTGTTGATCCTTGGTCTCCACGGCCTTATGAATTTTGAATAATGTAACAGCATAAACCTTGAATTTCTCTATGTTTACTCTGCTTATGAAAGGTAATGCGGCTACTGCACAGATGTCTAGCTTGGATTTCTCCGGATCCACAGTTGTATCCATATGATTTCGCCTCACCCATATGTTCGAATGGTGTAGGCAGTGTTGTTGGCAGCTGCTGCTTTTGAAGAGAATCCTGTGACTGTGACATTTGCCCGTCAAGTCGTAAAGTTGTTACCATGGTAATCCCAGCACAATCGGATAATGTCCTAACTTTGTGATGAACGCTCATAGCTGTTCCTGATTCGATTGTATTCCCGAGATTAATTTGGCCATTGACGTAATTGATCCTCAATTGATTGGTCTTTCATTGATTACCTCTAACTATCTTGAATCTCGTACTTCCTTCTCTTCCGATTGATGATGGCGAACAATAGCATTATGCACCAAGGCTATTCCGGTAGCTCCCCAGTTGATTGAAGCGTGTGTATCGATTTACCTGTTTCGGATTTTCAGAGCTCATTTTACAACAAGATGCTTGCTTTA
Source organism: Trichophaea hybrida (assembly GCA_015178995.1). Classification (NCBI taxonomy): domain Eukaryota; kingdom Fungi; phylum Ascomycota; class Pezizomycetes; order Pezizales; family Pyronemataceae; genus Trichophaea; species Trichophaea hybrida. The sequence goes on along the minus strand of WHVE01000677.1, from coordinate 38,387 downwards.
CATTAAAGGACTGTGTATGTTCTGTGGGAATTCTAGGCATTTTGCAGCAAGTTGCCCAAGGAAGTTGAAGACAGCGTCAGGACAGGTCGAAGTAACACCATTTAGGGATTCAGAAACAGGGAAAGAAGTGGAGAAGACAGTTGAAAAAGAAGTTGAGTTGGAAAAAGTTTAAGCCAGTGCAATAAGGATGGCCATTGTGCTAGGCATGAATCCCCTTTGTCTACAGTTGTTAAGCCTCGTTTTGGAATTTCATAGTTTTCATTTCAAGATGTTTTTTCAGTTCCGCCAGGTCTGGATTTGCTTCCTCCAATGTCTGTTTTAGAATGCGGACATCTTCTTTCAGGTCTCCATGATTGCATGGCTCCGGTATTTCTGTGGCGGCCATTGCTTGTTGAGTAAGCAGTAACTCCTGCTTCAAGTTGTCCCTCTCTTGGATGACTTTGTCCCCTTCTGCCAACAACTCCGATATTTGTGCTTCCGCATTCTTCACAGATTTCTGTTCCTTGACCAATTTGTTCAATTTGCTGGTTGTTGGTAGCTGGCTCAGTGCTGTTAGCCCTTTGTTGATGTCTGCGATGTGATTCCTGAGCTGTATTTCATTCATGGCTTCTATGTTTTTTGATGCCACAATTTCCAGTTCCGTTTGTAATGCGCCCGTCAACGTGACGTCGCGAGTTGGTCTGGAGGATTCTCCTGACATCTTGGTGGTGGTGTTGAGAGGTTGCTGTGAGGAGGTTTATAGCCGTGAATTTGGAGCGGGATTGTCTGTTCAGGCAGTCTGCTATCTGGTCAATGTTTGTTTGGATTTGTTGAACTGCCGCTTCGATTTCGGCTTCTAAAAATGGGTTGACCATCTACCAGAAGAACACCTTGTGTTTGTTGGGTGTTGTTACAATGATCAGCAGGGTTGGTAGAGGGGCTGGATGTAATTCTCGATCCACTCTCTTTCCCTTGTTTGCCTTTCACTCGTTGTAATCCGCCCACGAGATTTGGCTTTCTATGTCTCTCTGTATTGCCTTGATTGTGGATTCTGATTTCGTTCATTGAGCTTCTGCTGCTCTGGCGATTGTGGTATATGTTGCTCCGCAGATGTGTTCGCAGATGCATGGTTCATCGTTCTGGCAATCGATGTGAAGACCGTGATACTTGGTTCAGAAGGTCTTGAATACTGCGTCGTCAATTTGGAGGCCTCCTCTGTTGATTGCTGCTGCTGTCCAGTAACTATTCCAAGGAGATATCGCGTGTGGTTCGTCCCAGAAGTATGCTTCCAAGGGTTCCTCGGGTTCGTTGAGGTTAGCTTTGATGCTATCAAATGCATTTAAAGGTTCTTTTTCGAAAAGGTTGATGGTTCGACCAGCTAGGTCGAAGAAGTTGATCCTAGATTGTTGAGGTTTATTGCTGTCGTATGCTGGCATTTAAAACAGCGTGGATCCTTCTCGTCGATGTTTCCACAGGCACACAACACCGGAGTGTCTCCAAAAGCTGTGCAATGTGAGCTGGTTCTCGAAGTTTCCAACTGATTTAAACACGGAACAAAGAGAGTCGCAGGGTCTGTGGCAAAAGTAACAACCGCTTCGATGAAAGTAGCGGCACATATACTGAAGTATAACCTGTAGAATTGATTGTAGACTCGTTCTTCTGTCAAGAGTTCAAGGGTCGGAGTTCTAGGGGTTATAAAAACCAACGTGAGGGTGCAGTGATCGCAGGTACTGCGTAACAAACTAGAGACTCAAAATCCGGAATCACAGAAGTGAACAAAGTTTTGGTGCCAAAGGTATTGATTATTTTGTAGACTAGAGAATGTGTGAAGAACAAACCTATCCTCCGCAAATCCAGCGTTCTTATATACAGTTAACGCGACTGTCGTCATCTTTACTCACTCATTCCAAAATACATCCTAACTCCACCCAACTATGCATGCAACCCTTTCAACCCGCGGCTTACGCCATAACCATCACGCCATATTTACAATGCAACCAACGAAACCTGATTCCTTCCAACGCAACCTGATTCCTTCTAACAAATCCTGATTCCTTCCAACAAAACCTGTTCTCCTTCGTATTCCCTTTACCCTTCATCGATCCTTACTCACTCTTCGATCCTCACTCGACACAACCGTGACAGTTGTCAGGGAGAAGTTTTTTCTATTCCAGAAGACGCATTCTGAGATTCCAACTGCTCAATCCTCCAGCCGTTGTCTTGCTTCCCGTCTCGCTATCTTATCTCTCTGTGTCATGAGTATGATCTTTTGGATGTATAGCGGATAGTCTCACAATTGCCACAATGATATGTTCCCTTCTGCAAATAATCATTTCGGTACTTCGTAAACTGTGCAATAAGGCTGCTTGATCGAGGACAAGTGAATGTTTTCGAAGTATTCAGCCGTCCATTTACAGATGACAGTATAACATTGCCCCATCCCACAGTCCGCAACAAGAATAAGCTGTCCTGTGTTGAATAGCCTGTCGAGAGGATAAAAAATAAGCTCGAAGACATTCCTGAAAACTTTCCAATCATGGTTTTGTTGTTTCTTCACGGTGGATGTTTTTCTATGTTCTTTAATGTGATATTTGGGAAAAACAGCAAGAAGGGCAGCAAGGATGATTGTAATATTCAAAGGCTTTCATCCAATCGTCGAGTTGATCTTTCCAAGACTCAAATATATGGGCCATTCCTTCTTGCCACCAGAATAATTTGTAAGGTCCGTCTGGTCTAAACAGCTGTATAAAGGAACAATTGTTGGTCCAAGCGGCCGCCGTAGCTATTGAAGCAGTCAAAATGATTGTAGCGACGACGGAATTTAACTAATGTACTTTTTTATTTCACCAAGAGTCGCCTGTTGTCACCTCTGTGTAGATACGTTCTTCAGCTTCATTGAATTCCTTTGCTGGAACATACAACATATGATCCCTGAATGCAGGCTGTTGCATGAGGATCTGGATTCATTCAACAGAATTGTAATTCAAGAAACCTGTGTTATCATCGCTGTGAATGTTGCTTGGATTGACCAAACGATTGTAATACATTTTGCCAAATGTTGAAGAGTCAATGACCATTGTGTAGGACATTATGTTCAATCTTGTGAACGAAGTGTGGGACGAAGTGAAATTGTTGATAGTTGCCATCGTAGGGTACCTGAAAAGCTTGGCGTTAGCAGGTCTGCTCAAGTCGTGCTTGACGCACAAGAGTACGAATAGATACTCCTCCTTACAGGAAGAGGGTGACCATGAATATATTTCATCATCGAAGATATCAAAATACTCGTTACCAATAGGCTTGGCAGCTAAACGGTTGTCCAGGTATCAAATACCCTGAATACGATTCTGATCTGAAGGTTGCACTGGATCAATACACACATTTTCATTGTTGGCTTCTATATTGCTCGAAACAGTGTTGGAAGGTTGAAGAAATGCATGGCGAAGCGGTTCATGAATTAATGCAAGTAGAATACTATCCTGCACGATTGCAAAACCATCATCTGGTAGTTGTTCAGCTGACACGTATACAATACCTTTTGTGTTGTTGTGATATAGGTGAGTGATGTAAGCCCCACTGTAGGAGTACATCTTCAAGCAGTAAGAACACTGATCATGAATATCCATGTTTTGTTAGCAATATCCAATGTCACAACAATGTTAAAAAGCATTCCAACCGTTTTTTGGCTACTGATACCATTGCACACTCGTGGCTGGTCCTCGGAAACCGCCGCATCTTGATTTGCTTATTTCAAAGAGGGGTGCTACCACACTCATGGGATTTCTCTCATACATCTCCACACATTTGCAAAGTGTTTGATTGCTCTCACATTTTCAGCATCACTTGGATCCCGAAAAGCATACTGTATCTGCATTCTGCTAATCATGACGATTGTTTTGCACCCTCACAATATACTCCTACGCCCATTGCCTGAGTCATGGTTGTCACTTTTGGTTCAGTTTCTACCTTACATGAATGTGCATTCCCCTGTCATGCTGACCCAGGTAAGTCATCAGAGGGTGGATGAACTAGAACAAGGAAAAACGAGTGAGATATGACTGCAGAGCAGGTTGTTCGTTGTCTTTGTGATGAATCCAGGCATTCAGTCAACCAATTAATACGATTAGATTACACAGTGCAAAATGTTTCCTATATAAATAGCAGCCAAAATTATGTGGCCAGATCAGGATGACCCACATATATATTTGCCTTGCTTACCCAGCTTACATACAATCTCCAGAACCTTCGACGCATCCTATTCACCTGTGCTGCCACATCACATTACCCCAGATCATATATTTAACACTCCCGATGCTTGTTTAGAGTAACGAGCATTCAATATCCGCCACTCAATCATTGACCACCGTTCTGAGGCTAAAATGAAAAGTGATGCCATCTGGTTGCCCGAATGATTCGTCCCAGATGCTAATACATTCCAGAGGCCGACTCAACAAGTCCGCCTCTGGGCTGAAAACACCGGTATTGGCATCAGCCAATGGGCAGCAGAAACCATGGGCATTTGGCAGGTTAATGGGCGGCTTGACATTGCAATGGAAAAATAACAAAGTGAGGATGTGTGTTTGGGAGATTGCCCAGTCCATGAATGTCAGCAACAAGCTAGGTGCCGGCCCCAAGAAATGGGATCTGTCAATCGAGCATTGTGTTGTGGCAACCAGTGATCTGGCACCGAAAAGACCGCTTCAGAAATGGTACAAAGCAGACATAACTATCCTCAATGGTCAGAAACTCAAGACAGCAGGTGACGAGTGCACGGATGTTGGCCTTCGCCAATGGATGCAGAGGATTCCCGAAACCCCGACTAAGAACAGAATATTTGTCCACATTGGCATTTATTTCATCGCCCCGATACTGCATTTGCTCTCCCTGATGATGTGTAGATACAGAAGACAATGTAGAATAAACACCGGGTCACAAGTTATCACTGATCAAGGTGCGTTGCGCCACCTCGACGGTTTTCCTTGTTGAGCCTTGTAGCTTTTCCATCGCCTATGTTGATCCTGACGTTGCTGGGAAGACGGTGGGTCAATACAATACTGAGCAATTCTCATTGCACTGGCGGGGGGATGATGAATCAAATTGTGGGATAGTTACATCAATCATGGATATGAGGATTTTGTTGATCATGAATGCTGCAATCAAAGGTCTGCCAGACCCCAGCCGGAATATCTGAGCGCTTTGGGGCTGCCAGGAGCAGCCTAATGGAAAGACTGGTCCCCATGTCTGTAATGTTACCCCAATCTTCAATAAAAATACTGCTGCTGGATGGTTAGACGCAGCGATGAAATTTAACAACCCAACGCTTTTTTGCATAGTTCATCATGGCCAACAAGCCGACATCACATCTGGTACCCAGACGCCTATGCGTAGCAGCCGCAGCTACCTTTCTGGGGTTGGAATCTTACAACATCCAGCCGAGGATATGATCGACGATATCGGGGAGGAATTGGATCATGATGCTGACACACGATATCCAAATCCAAGCAACTTCCCGACGACAACAGGCTTCCAGAAGTTTTGAAAGAAACCTTCAAAAAAGGATTATCAGGCAGCAGTGATACCTTGAGGTCATCCAAAACGGTGCTCCTGTTGGCTTTGTCAAATTCCAGCAAAGCATTGTTGATGATAAGGATGTGGCTTGGCTACGCCGGCATAATCACATTGTGAATCATCCCACTGCACACTCTTTGGCCAATAGCAAGCGTACCAGGAGCCACCAATCGACAACTTCGTCATAGTGATGATACAATGCACAGGCTGGACGGATGTTCAAGGATTTGCATTGTGGGTGGGTATTTTTCTGGGACTTTGGACAGTGGATGGATGGATGACAATGTGCAGATTTTTGAAGAGGTTTTGAGTCCCTTGTGGGTGTTATGTTTATTTGATTATTACATTGGTCATATTCATGTATGAAGAGCTGTGTTCAGAGTGCATGATATTGAGATTGATCGTTGAGATGATTGTTTTTAAGATAGGCAGAGTTGCAGCAATAGGACTCCGTGTATGGCTTTCTTGTGATTGGCAGTCTGGAATCTTTGCTCAGCAGATGTTTGCCCAAATAGGTAGTGAAACCTGAACGTTTTTAAATTCGTTGCCATAATAATTTTTAATTAAAGAAGCCACTCAACAACCCTGTGGCAAGCTGATCACCAGCCATTTTATGTTCTATATTCCTGCACATCCAAGGAGTTGGAAGTGCAGGAGGCAGGACATGCCAAGATCCTAAAATCTTCAACAGGATAAAAATATGCATCACAAAGATGCTTTTAATCATATCAACACCTTCTTTACTTCATACATCACTTTAATTCATTTAGTATATGTTCATGCAAATTTTCATTAGTCACTCGTGTAATTTTTTGGTACTCATCACTCACTGCTTTTTCAAATCATGTCTTGAAGGCGCTGCACAGCTCCTCCTCCACCTCCCACTGCCAGCACCAGATGCAGGAAACAATCTATCAACGTCAAGAATGATGATGATGATCTCAGCACGATTACTGACAATTACAATGATCATTGAGACGACCATTCAGAATCTGATGACAGGCCTCTTTGGTGTCCATCCAGGAACGCAATGGGCAATTGGCCATTGAACGATTCCATCACGTCAACACTTGGAAAACAAATCGCGGCAACTCAATTGACTCCTACGTCTACGCAACCCATATATTATGAGCGCTGTGAGATCTATTTTGTCTCGGAGGAGGCGGATGAACGAGAGCTGGCGCCAGAGGCATGCAAGACAGAATTGAATCAAGCGTCCGAACAATTGAATTCGATCACTAATACAGACATTTGCAACAGAAAGTATCCAAATGAAGCCGGAGAGCATTTGGCTGCATGGAATGCTGGAAATATGTTGCGATATGCGACCATTATTGATGACGTCACAGGCCTCATCATCAGCATGGAATTGAACGCCCAGTCAACTGTTTCAGGTATGCCCACAATGGTCATGTCAGGGGTAAAAACCTATAGCCATCATTTATGCAGTGTTTGTGAATCTCTTCGCCATGAATTTGGTGAAGACAACCCAGATTCATAGTTGGTGGTATGAGGAAATCACCCGGATCAATCCAGCCCAGAGAAACTCAGACCCTCTGCATATCTACATTTCAGTGGTACATGAAACATCTCAACAATTGTTTTCATTGCTGACACTGCACATCAGGCTTTCGCAAACATTATTTTCTTCTATGCGGCAATGGTACACCGCTGCAAGCCTTCAATCAACTCTATTTATGAATTTCAAATGAAGTCACCTACCGAGCCCCCGCAAATTGAAGCCTGGCTATTGCCCAAGAACAGGTTTGCATGCCTCACAAACATTTGTGGGGTATGTTCAAAGCTCCCTTTGTGTAATTATCGTTTTGACAATCGATTTTGAAGTGCAAGTATTGATTTGCAGCCACTGAAATTGTGGATCTCGTTCACCAATCATACTTCTATGGCATACGACAAATGGGAATAAAAGATGGATCATTGATTAATAAAATCAACTCCATGTTCATTGCCCTCACAGCAATGGCCATCCACCATTGTCTGTCAGCCTGAAAAACAGGCGAGTGTACGGTCCTTCCGGAGTTTGGACCGGGAGGTAGAGCACGATGCAAGTGCGATACAAAAATCATCGATCATGCGGTGTTGATGCAGGTGAAGATATATTTTGTTATTTCGATGTGTATTTTTATTTTCCATAAACAGAGGATTAAGCAGAATAGATAGACAAAATCTGCAGCATGATTCGCAGAAGGATCCATTCAACTGGAACCTATCCAGCGATGGAACAATCTTACACCAATCAGAGCAGTCGTGACGAGAACATCCTGGATTGCGCCCTGGTGGAGCAGATCGATCAGCCGGACATTTCTTTCAATCGCCCCAGCTGCTTTGGCGCTGGTACTGAAGCTTGGATGCGATTCTCAGCCGTTCTTCTGTAACACCGGGAGTGTTATTCCAGTGTTACCCAGTCAAAGAGGATCTGTACTGAATTTGGGACTGCTTCGAAGGTAGGTTAGGTGGTTCACTTGGGATGTGGAAATCACTAAAAGATTCTGAACAAAATGAATAGGCTTCTCCCATCCGTATATAGTTAAGATTTGTTCTCCTCGTTGAGAAGCTTGAGGCCATTCTGCGCTCAAAGAACCCAACGTCTTTATGCCTTCGTCTTTGCTTCTAACAATTGCTGCTATCTACGCTTATCTCTCGAGATCCAGCACCATAACGACCTTCGCACTTCGTTCAAACCAATCCCCGCAGATTCGCAACTCCCACAGTCTTACATCTCGCGATCCTCTATCGTCTGTATTTTCATTTGATTATAATCACACCATCGGTGTCCTTTATGACATCAAGCTGGCTGGCATGTTTCTCTGGACCAGTTGTATCCTCTCGATCTGATGACCTCCAGGCAAATAGGGCTCTTTCAATTGAGTGCCGCTTCGCTGTTCACAGTCGGCATGAATTCTTGGGCCACCGGCAGTCGTCGGCTTTTGGCTGGCGCCATTGAATTGTTTGCTGGGTGTCCGTTTGTCGTCAGCTTCCTGGTCGATGCCATTCAACTGTTTGCGGGCTGTTCATTTGTGGTTGGCAATTCAGAGCAGAAGTGACTGCGGCAACTGACTAGCGATTGATGGTTATCGATAGTGTGGGTGTTCGTTTGGCAGCCATGTGAAAAGATTGGCTCCCGCATCCAAGACCACTGATAGCCGATGACATCAAATCAGGGAGATTGCGGGTCATCGTTTGTGACCCCGCTGCAAACTTGATTGATATAACACTACCTCCTCACTTAGAGAGTTCGTCTCTGAACGACCACACTTCATACTAATCTGCTCGTTGTTGCCTTTGGCAAAACATGTTTCAGCGCACTGAAGTGAATCATTCGAAATCAACGAGATAGTGAAGCCGCCCAAACCATTTTGCTTCGACCACTTGCTCTGAGACATGCAAGCACGATCCACGAATCAGTTTGCTTACGTCTAGATGAGACATATGGCAGCAAGCAAAATCGGTCAATCAGGTTGCACCTATCTAAAACACTTTGCTTTCTTTTTCTTTCTTTGATTTGAAAAATCATAACCTCATGTGCCCTTAAAACCAAATCCCATCTTTCTTTCATGATCTGGAACATATGAACCCTTGTGCCGAAAACCAAATCCTTCGTCCAGTGTGTTGCTTCGCCGTTAAAAATCCTTCTTACGGAAATGGTACTAGCTCAACCGTTCATTAAATCTTGTTATCTTTCGCAGCCTGTGGATTCCGTCTGTGATACTTCTTCAACAGTCTCTTGTCATCGAAATTCTCATGCGGTTCCTCAGTCCAATTTGCTTCTTCCAGATACCCCTTCCACTTGACCAGATATGAAACCAGTTTCAGTTCCTTGCTGAACTGGCTGCCAATAATTTCCTCAACTACATAACCTATTTCGTACTCATAGCCGTCGACATGATGACCATGCTCATTCTGCTCATTGGCTGAAGCACACTTGGGTATAGGTCTAGTTGGGTTGGTGGCAAGTCTATAAGGTTTGATGAGTGATACATGGAAGGCATTGTGAACACGCCATCGATTGGGTAACGAAAGCCTAATAGCGGTCGGTGAGATCACCTTCGCGACCTTGAAGGGTCCATGAAGCTTCGCGTCTAGTTTCCTAGATGGTCTTCGACTTTTGAGGTTCTTCCTATTTAGCATAACTAAATTACCAACCAAATACTTTGGAGGATCCTTAGCATGCCAGTCATTGTACTTTCCCATTGTCCCCCATGTTTGTTTGAAGCCTTTACGGCAGATTGCATGCACGCTGGTCATCCAGTGAACGTAGTTCCTAGATGCCAGATTTTTGCATCTCCTGTGAAGGCCCAATTCTTTCGAGGATCGAACCCACAGTGTGCAAACAATGGTAACATTCCCGTAGCGGAGGTGAGGGAGTGATTATAAGCATACTCTGACATTGGTAACATCTCAGAGCAGTTATCATGCTTGTAATTGCAGTAATTCTGCAGATAACATTCCAGCATTTGGTTGACTCTTTCCGTTTTCCCCTCCGTTTGAGGGTTCAATGGTGAAGACATCTTGAATCTAATGTCAAGAGCTTCGACAAACGAGGACAAGAATGTGGAGGTGAATCTTGAGTTCCGATCTGACAATATGTTCGATGGTAGACCATGAAATCTCCATACTTCTTTCATGATGATTTTGACCAGGTCTGTAGCTTTGATCTAAAAATCTTTCAATGGAATGACGTGAGCCATTTTCGTAAATCGGTTGATGATTTCCCATACAGATGAGCATCTGTCTCATACCGGTAATTCGATAATGAAGTCCATGGAAATCGAATCCCACAGGCGGTAGGCTAATTCCAGGGGTTGTAGAAGTCCGTAGAAAACATAATAAGCTGCATTGTTCCTTTGGCACTCACAGCATGAGCAGACATAGTCTTCGATAAATTTCTCTATTTCTGGGCACAAGAAGTTTCGTCTGACCAGCATGATTGTTGTGTCCTGCCCAATGGGTCCATCCATCTTCGAATCGTGCTCCGCTTCCAATATTTGTTGCTTCAACTGCGGATCGTCCGGAATCCACAGTCGGCCTTTAAAATGAAGGGCTTCGTCCTCGAATGAAATATCTAGGCTTGGGTTATCTTCCATAGCTTGGACGTACTCTTCTTGCCATGCAGCATTGTGGTTCGCGGCGCTGACCACTGCTTCTAACAGCCATAAATTGAACTTGACTACTGGAATGGCTCTCAACTTTGCCAAAGAAATTGCAATTCGTTCGCCTCTTCACTTCATCACTTGCACTGTTTCCCCTGCAGAGGTTACCAACTGATCAGGTCTCACAACACGGTGGATAGGCTGGATTTGGTTTTCTTCGGCACTACCTCCCCCTGCTTTAGGGCGGTACTCCGAACGCCTAGATAACAGATCCGGTTTCCCATTTGCACTGCCAAGTCGGTGGAATATATTGAACTCATATCCTGCTAATCCTTGGGACCAGCGGGCTTGCCTGAGATTCAAGATCTTTGTAGTCATAATGTATTCGAGATTCATGTGATCAGGGAAGCCACTGAGTGGATGAGCTTCACTTTCGAGATAACGTCTCCATTCTGTGAACGTGGACACTATGGTATGCAGCTCTTTGTCAAGCATTTCGTAGTGGATCGCAGCTTTATCCATTTTTCGAAAATGGTAGGCTATAGGTGTTAGGGGTTTTCCCTTATCATACGTACAAGGTACATCAGGCTTAGTCTCCCAGGTTCACCTACGTCGAACTATGACGTATGGATGAAATTACACCCCTCAGGATGTGTACTGATGAGCGAGCGGAAGGCCCAACATAGCCGGGTGAAATTCCCGTAATGTTCCATGCTCCAATACCGGGTCTCGGCCTCAGACATGCAATCTGCAGGTAGAGACAGTACATACACTTGATCTGACAGTAACGGAAGGGTGATTCCTTCTGTACTGGCCAAGGCATGGGACACACCAAACCATACTGCCGAAGCAAACATAACTGCCTTGCAGAGACTTCAAGAAGTCAGCTGTGCGTTATGAATCAGACCAGTGTTACTTCATATCAAACTAATACTGGGATAAAGCTACGGCCGGAACACAGTTCTCTGGTCGCAGCGGACGAACGATATTATTTTAGTATGCGGGACTTTGCTATCTCCCAAGTGAAATAGTCAACGGAGATAAGCTAACTGCGCCCCGGTAGTTGACTCTACCTAAAAAATAAGTGTTCGGGCCTAGACTGTCGATCCCCAGCTCTGTCGTAATACGAGCGATAACTGAGAGATCGCACCACACTACGGGGAATACGGGTAAGACGCGATGACACTAGGTATGTGGCAAAGTATGGGTTGGTAGCTCATTAAACCTTTGATCACTATTCCACTCATGATGACGAAAGATAACTAATACGAAGTAATGGTCTGATATGCGTGTCAGCAATGGCGCCATGAGCGCAGGATAACCTTTGGGATGCCTGGTGAGGGCTTACGCCATCACACATTGTCAAACGGAACTCTCTGCAAACTATCTACCGAGATCGGCTCTGTAGCAATGATCGGGGAAAGTGCAAACACCCACTTTGGTGGACTAAGTGTTATCGAGATAGTACTATACACACAGATCATAGTGATGAGAGAAGTACCGTCATGCCTTACTAATATACCTCTGACGGGAAATGCTCACATATAAAAGACCACCTAAATCTACTGTTTAAACAAAAATGATCAAGCTCTAGCAACAACCACAGTCAGAACAACAAAACAGCGGAAAACCACCTGAAATATTATTAAGTTTTTTACCTTAAGAATATCTATTATTTATCTATGCCTGAATACGCACGTGAAGACATCATTATCCACAACGCTGCCTACCTGCACAACTGCTGCCAAAACCTCGCGTATTTCCGATTCGTATACGACTTGCTCGTCTACCATAACCTCGTGGACGACTACATCCACTTCTGCTCAACAGGCGAGTACCCATCTGAGTGAGCCATTGACAAATCTTCGGAGCAGTATCTTCAGGACTCCTACGACTACTAAAGTCGAGTAAACGGCCATGCCCTTGTGTCATGCCAGTACACATACACTTCCGACAAAGACTACGACGAGTTACTTTTGAGTTCCATTTCTTCGAGTACGTCTTAGTCATTAAAATCAGATTGTATCGACAACAAACCGAACGATATCGATCTGCCTCTACACACACAAGAGCACCCCCGTAACAGTATAATATTTCGGACGTTATCCGAAAAAGTTCATGAGCTGTGAACTGTGCGACCTAGCAGTGTGCTGCGCTACCAAAGTTTACGACGGCAACGGAAACTACGACCTGAAGTATTGTTGCCCAGAACACTGCCCGAAGAAGTGCAGAAATTGTTCACATTGCGATCATATTAAACAACTAGCGCAAATAGCACAAGCAAGAGCAAATCGCACAGGACCGTACATATTCCCATCTCGACAATTCCACAATGGCGACTCCCAGGCGCCGACTAACCTTCGGAGCGGGGCGATTGGCGCCAGTATCTACCGCAATAACCAATGCGACCGCATCAGCATCCAGGCCCTTACCAGAATGGGTCAAGAAGATACAAGACCACTATCAACAGTCCCGGCAATAGTATCAAGAGATAACCGATCAGGGGGAAGATACGGAGATGATAGACAGCGTACACGCGAGAGTATCGCGTCTGGATACGGAAATACAACACCTGATCAACTGTTGCAACGAGGAGAGAGACGTCATCGAAGAAGAATTCAACGACGTGAGACGAGACTGCGAGATATTCGCCCAGCAAGTGGAGACCAACAAGATTCTGAGGGATCAAGTACTGGAGGGACACGACCAACAGATACGAATCCTTGACTTCGTACTAAAAGAAGCACGAACAGGAATCGACGCTATCCAAGGCCAGACCCAGCAGATAGTCGCCGGAGCAACCGAAGAATTCAGTCAAGTCAAAGAGAGGATTAGGAACTGCGAATCGGAGGTGGTGCAAATCAAAGTCAAACAAGCATCACTAACAGCCTCCAATAACCTAATAATCAAGCGAATCGCCGCAATGGAAAATTTTCTCAAAAAAGATGTACCCAGTAGTGAGGATCTGCGAGACATAATGAACAGAGTCAATGAAATCGCAGAACAAACAACCGGTCTGACAGAAGCAGTCGCAGGAGCAAAATTGTCAACCTCAACACCACACAGAGGAAGGACCGAAAGGGTACAACGATGGCAGTTGAGAACAGAGGAAAGGATTAGGAGTATCTCCCCAATAACAGACTCAGATGTGGCGCTTGGAACCGGATTGAGAGGAGGATCAGGAAGAGATGCAGGTTTTCCAGATCCAGAACCAGGACCAAGCGGGAACAGAGACCCGACGCCACCACTAGGAGGAACAGGAGGAGATCCACCACCACCACCATCACCATCAATTCCTCCAAGCCATACGGGTTCAAGAAGAAGAAGGTCGAGGACCAGAACCCAAGCACCAGAAAGACCTAAGGATTCCAGAATCAAGATTTCGGATCCACCAAAATTCATGGGCCTAAGTTCGGAAGATTTCGACACCTGGTGGATGTGCATGGAATCCTGTATAACAGATCAGCCACATCTGTTCCCTAGGCCAGGACTCAAGCTGCAATATTGCAGAGGACGACTAGACAAACACGCGCTAGCATGGCACATGCAATGGGAAACAGAAGCGAGCAAGGGGACACATGCACGAAGCTGGTCAGAGTATCGATCAGCAATACACGCCAGATTCCATAATAGTTTCCAACAAGAAACGACCTTACAATAAAAGACACAACGGGACTACCATTAATGGACGAATTACAAAGTAGAATGAAGGGAGCAACCTACATCACCAAACTCGACATGAAGTCTGGATACCACCTAATACGAATGGCAAAAGGACATGAATGGAAAACAGCGTTCAGAACAAAGTTCGGCTCTTACGAATACACGGTTATGCCCTTCGGATAAACGAATGCACCTGCAACGTTTCAAAGATGGATGAACGGCATCTTACAACCATTCTTAGGACGAGACGACAATGTCACAGTTTGTTATATTGACGATGTATTAATAGCCACGAAAGGCACCAAGGAAGAACATCATCAATACGTCGGAAAAATACTTCAAGTTCTACAAGACAATGAACTAGTAGTTGAAATAGACAAATGTGAATTCGATCAGCAGGAAGTAGAATTTTTGGGATTCCTAGTTAGCAGGATTGGTCTAAAAATGGCACCAAGCAGAAGTATAGCAGTAACAAACTGGCCGATGCCGAAAACACAGAAAGAAGTTCAGATCATACTAGGACTTTGGAACTTCTACCGACGATTGATCAAAGGATACGCCGGGATTGTTGCGCCGATTACGGACACGTTAAAAGGAGACGGAAAAAACTTCAAATTCGGAGAAGCCCAGAAAGCAGCATATTATAAGATATGCATACTATTCGCTCAAGAAAATACGCCAATTCTCAGACATTACGAAGAGGATAGACCAGCAATAATCGAAACTGATGCATCGGATTACGCGATGGGTGCAGTCTTGTCACAAAAATTCGGAGATGGAAAAATACACCCGATAGCGTTCATATCGAAGAAGTTTTCACCAGCAGAACTCAATTACCAAATATATGATAAAGAAATGCTGGCTATTGTATATGCAATGAAGCAGTGGCGGTGCTACTTACAAGGAGCAATCCACACAACTACAATCTTTTCCGATCATATGAATTTACAATACTTCAAGGAAACTAATCAACTTAATCGACGACAAGCCAGATGGGCAGAAATACTGCAAGAGTATAACTTCAAAATAGTTTATCGAAAAGGCTCACAAAATGGAAAAGCAGATGCTTTATCACGATGCCCGGAGTTCATCGCTAGAGAGGGGGGTACAACATCAACAAACAATAAACCTCTACTCGGACCAGAACATTGGGAACAAATAGGAGCAATAGAGATAGACGAAGAAGAAGAAGAAGAAGAAATAATTCTGGCAGGATTTTCGATCATGAAATTAGTACCCAAGATACAACAACTATTCAAAGAAGAAATTACGAAGGATACAGAGTATCAGGAAATACGGAAAAAAGTCAAACAGAAAGACAAGAAGATAGATGAATGATTTGGAATAGACGAGGACGGATTGTTAGTATGGAAAGGAAGATTATACGTACCAGTTGGGTTCAGACAGGAAGTGCTTAAAAAGGAACATGATTCGAAAATAACAGGACATTTCGGAAGAGAAAGGACGATGGAACTAGTCACCAGAAACTTCTACTGGCCAAAGCTGGAGGACGACGTCAGAACCTATTGCAATAAATGCGACTCATGCCAAAGAACAAAAAGTCCACGGCACGCAAAACACGGGTTGCTACATCCACTTGAACTACCATCATCACCATGGACATATATATCGGTCGACTTCATTACCGATCTACCCGAGTCAAATGGAAATAAAAACATAATGGTAGTAGTCGATAGGTTTACGAAAATGGCGCACTTCATCCCAACAGCAAAAAGAGAATCATCAGTAGTGGCAAGGTTATTCCTAGAGAACGTTTGGAAATACCATGGAATGCCTTTGGATGTAGTATCAGGTAGGGATAGAGTATTTACTGGACATTTCATCGCAGACATATACGAATTCCTAGGAATCAAACGGTCAATGTCAACGGCTTTCCATCCACAAACAGACGGACAGACAGAAAGACTAAACCAGACTATCGAACATTTCCTACGCACCTATTGCAATTACGAACAAAACAATTGGTCCGAAATGTTAGCAATGGCAGAATATGCTTACAACAATTCAAAACATTCAGCCACCAAGATAACACCATTCTACGCTAACTACGGATACCAACCACGCACCAATTGGCCAACGAATGTTCAATTCAATAACCCTGCGTCCGAACTATACGCGCATTATATGGTAGACGTATATCGGAATCTGGAAGATCAGTTGGAAAAGTCAGGAAAGAAGATGTCGGAATACTATGACAAGAAAAGGAAGCCAGCCCCACACTACAAGATCGACGATTGGGTAATGCTCGACGGAAGAAACATTCGAACAAAAAGACAATGTCGAAAACTTGAGGACAAACTTTACGGGCCTTTCCAAATCTCGAAAGTAGGAAACAACAAAAGATGGTGTCGACTAAAACTGCCAGACAGTTGGAAAATACACTCAGCATTTCATGTAGCGCTACTTGAACCATACAGAGGAGAAGTGAAAGAACGAGTAATACACCCAGTCGAAGCAGATAATGAAGGATGGATACCAGAAGCAATAATAGCAAGCGGTCCTACCGACGACGATCATCGAAAGCATGTATTCCTAACCAAGTGGGAAAATTATACAAACGA
Source organism: Trichophaea hybrida (assembly GCA_015178995.1). NCBI lineage: Eukaryota > Fungi > Ascomycota > Pezizomycetes > Pezizales > Pyronemataceae > Trichophaea > Trichophaea hybrida. The sequence goes on along the minus strand of WHVE01000677.1, from coordinate 21,487 downwards.
CGAGAATACATGGGAATCGTACGAACACCTACAAGAGATAACTCCCGACTTGATCAAAGAGTATTACGAAAAGAATCCTAAGATGGAAAAAGATGGAAGATAGAAAGGAAATTTGAAAGGAAAAAAGAAGCGGAAGATCAAAGGGTAAAATTTCCTATGTTAAACTCAAACCGCAATTGTTTTAGCGGAGGTCACCTTTATTTTTTGAATTTTATTTTTGAAAAAGTTTTACTATTCAAGGAAAAGCTATACCTATAGTATACGCTGTCTGAGTGGTATCTATTGCAAGATCACTTCTTATGTTGGAGTACTCTGTTGAGGTCACCAGAGCTTGAGAGGGGGGTAATGTTGGGGGTTTTCCATTATCATACGTACAAGGTACATCAGGCTTAGTCTCCCAGGTTCACCTACGTCGAACTATGACGTATGGATGAAATTACACCCGTGAGGATGTCTACTGATGAGCGAGCGGAAGGCCCAACATAGCCGGGTGCAATTCCCGTAATGTTCCATGCTCCAATACCGGGTCTCGGCCTCAGACATGCAATCTGCAGGTAGAGACAGTACGTACACTCTATCCGACAGTAACGGAAGGGTGATTCCTTCTGTACTGGCCAAGGCATGAGACACACCAAACCATACTGCCGAAGCAAACATAACTGCCTTGCAGTGACTTCAAGAAGTCAGCTGTGCGTTATGAATCAGACCAGTGTTACTTCATATCAAACTAATACTGGGATAAAGCTACGGCCGGAACACAGTTCTCTAGTCGCAGCGGACGAACGATATTATTTTAGTATGCAGGACTTTGCTATCTCCCGAGTGAAATAGTCAACGGAGATAAGCTAACTGCGCCCCGGTAGTTGACTCCACCTAAAAAATAAGTGTTCGGGCCTAGACTGTCGATCCCCAGCTCTGTCGTAATACGAGCGATAACTGAGAGAGCGCACCACCCTACGGGGAATACGGGTAAGACGCGATGACACTAGGTACGTGGCAAAGTATGGGTTGGTAGCTCATTAAACCTTTGATCACTATTGCACTCATGATGACGAAAGATAACTAATACGAAGTAATGGTCCGATATGCGTGTCAGCAATGGCGCCATGAGCGCAGGATAACCTTTGGGATGCCTGGTGAGGGCTTACGCCATCACACATTGTCAAACGGAACTCTCTACAAACTATCTACCGAGATCGGCTCTGTAGCAATGATCAGGGAAAGTGCAAACACCCACTTTGGTGGACTAAGTGTTATCGAGATAGTACTATACACACAGATCATAGTGATAAGAGAAGTACCGTCATGCCTTACTAATATACCTCTGACGGGAAATGCTCACATATAAAAGACCACCTAAACCTACTGTTTAAACAAAAACGATCAAGCTCAAGCAACAACCACAGTCAGAACAACAAAACAGCGGAAAACCACCTGAAATATTATTAAGTTTTTTACCTTAAGAATATCTATTATTTATCTATGCCTGAATACGCACGTGAAGACATCATTATCCACAACGCTGCCTACCTGCACAACTGCTGCCAAAACCTCGCGCATTTCCGATTCGTATACGACTTGCTCGTCTACCATAACCTCGTGGACGACTACATCCACTTCTGCTCAACAGGCGAGTACCCATCTGAGTGAGCCTTTGACGAATCTTCGGAGGAGTATCTTCAGGACTCCTACGACTACTAAAGTCGAGTAAACGGCCATGCCCTTGTGTCATGCCAGTACACATACACTTCCGACAAAGACTACGACGAGTTACTTTTCAGTTCCATTTCTTCGAGTACGTCTTAGTCATTAAAATCAGATTGTAACGACAACAAACCGAACGATATCAATCTGCCTCTACACACACAAGAGCACCCCCGTAACAATAGGGTGCAATCGTCCATCAATGACTTGGAAGAGTACTGTGCCGCTTGCAACATTGCTTGTGGCAATTTCAATCACACCGGGCTAAACGGCGTTGAAGTGTTGTATTATAGATGCTTCGGTAAAGTGCTTCTTGAGTGTATGGAAGGCTATTTCATTTCGCGGATATGGTTTCCAATCAAACATTTCGTATGTTTTCTTGGTTCACTCCGTTAGAGGATGGCATATCTTTGAAAATCTTTCAATAAAGTGTCGATAGAAGTTGGCAAATCCGCGGAATGACTGGACGTCCTTGACAGACACCGGAATCTCCCATTCAAGAATAGTATCAATCATGTCCTCAGACATACTGACACCTTCTCCCCATATGAGACACCCAAGGAACTCAACCTGCTTCTGGTGCCATTCGCACTTAACAGGTACTATAGCAAAGTTCATTTCCTGTAATTGTCAAAAGACTTCTGAGGTAAGTCGCACATGCTCTTCTATGTTTTCTGTATAGATGAGGATATCATCTATATAGAGTACTACTCCATGATTGAGTAGATCTCACAGGATCTCGTTCATCATATCTTGGAATGTAGCTGGCATTTTTGCCAATCCGAAGGGCATAACTAGGTATTCTTAATATCCATATCTCGTACCAAACGCTGTTTTCAATTCATCTCCAGGTTCAATTCGAATGCGGTTGGACTCTGCCTTCGGATCAATCTTGGTGAAAATCCTTGATCCAGCAACCCTGTCACTATGGTCATTCATAAGCGGCAATGGATATCGGTCCATAATGGTCACACGATTTAGACGTCTGCAATCCACGCACAACCATAAGCCTCTTCCGTGTGGCTTTGGAACGAAGAGTATTGGTGTACCTGCGGGTGACTTGCTAGGACGGATCTTTCCAGAATCAAGCATTTCCTACATATAATCTTTGAGGACCACCAGCTCCTTCCCTGAGAGCGCGTAGATGGGACACTACGGAGAGTGTTCTCCATCTTGCAAGTCAATGGCATGATCGTAGGATCAAAGAGACGGAAGAGCATTGGCTGTGTCTCCGCTAAATCATGTTTCGACGTGTCTAAATTGCCATGGAATTCGCTCTACCCGATCGATATCAATCTCACGTCCCGCATTGACATGCATTGAACCAATTATTCCGATCCATCGAGGTTCAGTACCAAACCTTAAAATGGAATTGTCATACTCGATTGAGAATGAAGATACCGCTGCATTTGCACAGTGTTGGTGGCAGTGGATCGACGTAAACTGGAGCTAATCACTTTCTTCAGTACTCTACTGAGTGCTCTATGCTTGACGATCCACCAGTCAGGTAACATGATATCAAATGAATCCTCCATTGGACCAATTTCGAAGGTTTGTTTCGTATAATGGAATTCATACCGCCGAGTAACGGGCAAGGTGTATAGCCAACCCGCTCCTTCTACTCTTTTTCCATTGATGTTTTCGACTCCCTTCGGTTCCATTCGAGTCACTAATGGAACACCATGTGAATCGGCCCACTGCTTCGACATTATAGGTGTATCACACCCCATATCCAAGGGAAACCATACAGAGACGTTCTTCTCGACTCAAAAGCTTGCAAACATGCGCATTGCGGGTCTTGAACCCATTTTAGTTTCAGGTGGTAATTGTCTGGATTTCTTGGGTACAGGCTGAGGTGTGCTGGCAGCAGTCTTGCGTTTTCAATCTTTTCGGTTGACAACCATGGTGAACTGCCTTTCGACCCAGATCTGGCTGCAATGGGTCGTGGGTATAAGTGGATGAGTGGATGAGAATCGAATCAGTATAATCAAGTTTGATGATAGTTGTTTGTCATGTCATGCTTGGATGCTATATGACCAGCATATTTCGAGTATTGAACTCATCCTCAGGCACCCTTTCTTAAACATCAGAAAAGAAAGTTTATTCCGTATTGAAAACCTAAGCAATACCAATGACCGCATTGGCAAAATCTGAAGGACATCCCAAAAGAAATACAGATGTCTGTTCCCATGTAATCCCAAAGAAATATGCATATCTGTACCCATAAATACCGAAAACCGGAGGGGTCTGTACCTCAGAGACCATAGGAATGACCGCAATCCTCAGTCTTAATGCAAATATGAATATCTATACCCATATATACAAAAACCAGAGATGTCTGTACCTCATAGAGCATAAAAATTACCGCAATCCTTAACCTTAATGCCTATACCGATAGAGCCAACGAAAACACAAAAGAAACTCGTTTCAATCATCAAATTCCATATCATCAGAAATATGCTCATAGAACACTCAGGAACTAGGGCTGCCATTGGTTTCGTAATTCGATTAGCCTGACTACTTGGCTTAATCTTTGAAGAAGAGGTTAAGAACACTACTCGATGCTCCTTAGAACCGCTGTGCTTACAATCATCACGCTGTGCTCTAGTTTCCAACAAAAAATCCGGAATTCTTTTTAGGGCTACACCCTTGTCGGAATTGATAAGCTTAGGACCCTTCTTCTCCATTCGAGGTTTCTTGCAGTCTGAACCCTTATCGCCATCATCATCACGCTTCCACTTATTCTTCATATCTTTGGGTTTGTAATCATTATGACGGTGTTTGTTCTTCTCTTGCAGGTGTCACTCCTAAGCATGGCAGGCTTGTCGAAGTAGCAGTTCGTATTCTGCATCATCGTTTGGTGTAAGCTTTGAAAAGGATAGTCGATTCTTAATATCTTCATTGAGGCCACTGTGCCAAGCTTCTTGCCATGCCATTCCTGATTAGCAGACTTGGTAGTTCAGGGCCTCCATCCTTACGATGTAGTCCTGGATATCTCCCTTGTATTGCAAGTCCTTTCATTTTTTTGGAGGCATTCTTTTTCTTCCTCCGTATTGATGACTCTTGCTTCCTGGTGGTGGTTGTGGCGAAGGTCATCTCCGGCACCGGAATCAGAGGGGCTAGAGCTGTTCAAGCTGGAGCTAGAATACTCGGGCCACCTGGTTGTGGGTCGCCTCCAACGCCTCCTGCACCGTCTCCATTGCCCTCGGGCGTAGGAGTAATAGCATCTCTGATCCACATTCCCCCATCATACCTGACGGTGTACCGAATGCTGAATCGTTCGGCATCCAGTTTCGTGTATCCTGCCTTTGGCCCGATGTCTGACCTAGCCATGGAGCCTGCCGATCGTTTCATATGTTCATTCGAGAGCTTGGTTCGCAGATGTCTGACGATTTTTCGAAAATTCCTTTCAGAGTCCTTCTTTGTCTTCCGTACTGCAGTCTTTCTTTCCCTCTCATCGAGTAAATCGGAGAGGGTGTTTTAAGCCTTTGTTGACTGCAGGATATGCTCGGCGAGAGCCGCTCATCAGCCTGCATATGCTTCGGTTGACTAGGCTTCAGTGGACTAGGCTTCGGTTGACTAGGCTTCAGTGGACTGGGCTTTCATCACAGCAAGTACTGCTTGGATGGTAGCCGAAAAGACTTTGAAATTGGATAATGATATCGGAATGTTTTTCAAACTGCATCCATTCCATCATTTCCACTTTCTAGCGAATAGCATCGTATATATCGTTATGCCTGGCGATTAGGCATTCGTACACCTGGGTCAACTGAGGTGGTGTCGTTTGAATTTCGAATTTCGTTGCCCTTGCTTCCTGGATGAAAGCGTTCATCCGTTTCAATTCCCCATTGATTCCGTTTCAACAGGTGGATAATCCAGTCTGGTAAGTCTTTCATAGTGTTAGCAACGGGTCGAGGTTACCCGGCCGCGGTCCAGTTCGGAACCGCCAAGGAACCGAACCGCCCAATCACAAACGGATAAAAACTGGAACCGAACCGAAACCCGCTGGGTTTTGGCGGATTGTACCTGCAGCAGAACCTCATTTTTCATCGGCCCCAATAATCACAGCTTTTCTGCTTCAATTAAGTATTTGAGTTCTGAATGGATCACGACATGTTATATACGTAGATTATGCCGTTTGTGACGCTCTTTCACCTCCCGGTCTCCGATTTGCGATACAATTAGTATTCGTTGAGTCGCTATGAAATAAAGCTGAAAATACGTCCAAAATCGACTGTTTTTCACAGCGACTCAACGAATACTAATTGTATCGCAAATCGGAGACCGGGACGTGAAAGAGCGTTAAAAACCGCATAATCTACGTATATAACATGTCGTGATCCAATCAGAACTGATATACTGAATTGGAGCAATAGTTTTTGAGAAGAAACCCACCAAAACCCGGCGGGTCCAGGTCGGTTCCGGTTCCGAACCACCCATGGAACCGAACCGCCCAATCACAAGCGGTTCCAAACCGGAACTGACCCGGACCCGTAATTTGGAACCGTTGCTAACACTAGTCTTTCATCATGATGAACTGGTATTCCGTCGCCTGAATTTCTTATCGCAAGATAGAATCGACGCATTCTCTTCTGACCACTTTGTAGGCCTCTGCCATGCTGGTATCTGATCCTGCTCCCTCTTCTGCCATTATAAGACCACCAAAAAATACCCGGCCAGGGATTTGGCTGTGTGAGGAATTAGGAACCGAGCCATAGCTTCACGCAGAAGCTGTTTCGATGGCTCGTAGTCTGGGGCGTATTTCCTATGCGTCAATATCGAAGGTTGTGAAGTCCCTGGTGACAATTCGGCATTTTCGAACAACAAAGTCATGTGCTAACTCGTCTGCTTGTGTAATGGGTTTCGCAGTTTCCTTGAGCCCGATAGAATCTCGGCTGCCTCGATAGTAGAGATAGTCATCTTTTCTATATCCGAAGATGTTAACTGATCTCCCAGCACTGGACCTACTTTGATCGTTTGAGATAGAATCTTCAAGGTGTATGGTGTCTTCTTGAATGGATGCGATAACCAAGAGGTTCGTTTCTGTACGCGGATAGCGGATGGGAATGTGTTGCCCATTCTGGTGGAGGTATGCCCAGAGCGAATCTTCTGGTTCCTGGTCTTCGAAATAGGTGTCAAGGTCTTCTTGGGCGTCAAAGATGGTGTCTTGAAAAGAGTTCGAGGGAATTGGTAAACACACAAAGAGGGCACCGATTCCGGTGATAATGGAAAGAAGTCTGCATACATAGGACAGCATCAAGACCACTTGATATGTATCAAAGTGGATAGAAAGAATATGTTCCTCGGAAGCGTTTCTTTGCTAACAATATAATGTAACACCAGGAGCGTCACCCCAGGTTTACCCGGTCAAAGAGGATCTGTACTTCATTCAGAACTGCTTCAAAGGTAGATTAGGAGCTTCACTTGGGATGTGGAAATCACTAACAGGTTCTGAACCATAAGAATAAGCTTTCTCCAATGCGTTTATTGTTAAGGCTTGTTCTCCTCGCTGAGAAGGTTGATGCCTTTCTACCCTCGAAGAACTCAGAGGTCTTTATACCTTGTTCTTCGCTTGCTAACAAATACTTCTATCCACGCTGTTCTCTGGGGCTCCAGCTCCACAACTGCCTTCGGACTTCCTTCGAACCAATGCCCGTTCCTTCGCAACAACCACGGCCTCCATCTCTCGATCCTCTATCGTCTTTGTCGTCATTAGATTATAATCAGACCATCGGTATCCTTTATGACAGCAATCTTGTGGACCTGTGCCTCCGGACCAGTGGTATCCTTTCGATCTGATGACCTCCAGACGAATAGGCCTCTTTCGATAGGGAGCAGCTTCGCTGTTCAGAGTCGGCATGTAGTCTTAAGTCTCCGGCTGTCGTCGGCTTGTGTCTGGCGCTATTCAGTTCATTGCTGGCTGTCCATTTGTTATCGGCGATTCGGGGCAGATGTGACCACAGCCATCAACAAACCGTCGATGGTTATCAATGGTGTGGATGTTCGTTTGCTGGCCATCCGAAAAGATTGGCTCTGGCATCTGAGACAAGTGATAGCCGATGACATCTAATCAGGCAAATCGTGGGTGATTGTACGTGACCCCGCGGTGAACTTGCTAGGTGTAACAGCAGGCGAAGGAGGAGTGGAACAAGTGGAGCAGGGAGAAACACATTCTGTCGGATGAGAGCACAATTCCAGAGATGGAGGAGGAGGCAGTCACAATTAGGGTGCACCTGATGAACATACTGAATCGAATGGCAAGAAAACAAGAATTTGTGCAAGATTGTAGACATGGTGGAATGGTAATATCGCGGTGCAGAGAAGGATATCAGGCCTCCAGAACAGAATTTTTAAAACAGCATGGGCGGACCATACAGGTATTAAGGAGGCAAGGAAGGCTGTCACAATGGTCGTCTATGATAGCAAAAGAGAGTCCTGGAAGACATTTGTGCAAGATGCAGAAGGATATAAGGTATGGAGAGCACTTAAGTATACATAGGACGCAAAAGAGCAAACTGTCAAACCCCTAAAGAAGCCGGACGGAGGATTGGTAACCACCTGGGAAGACAAAGCGGAATTCATCAGAGAGGTTGTATTCCCAAAGCTACTAAAAGGAATCGAGAAGTCAGCCAAAGCATAAAGTGGAACAATATTCAAATCCATTCATGAAAACGAGATCAGGGACTCAGTTTTGGACAGAGTACCAGAACAGGGTCAGGACCAGACCGAATCAATTTCAAGGCGATTGGATTACTGTGGGTATGGGATAAGTACAGGATTGTCACGTTGGTACAAACGTCCATATGATTAGGTCACCATTCTGGAAAATGGAAGACCGCAACAGGAGTCGTAATACCCAAACCAAGAAAACCTGATTATCGAATACCTAAGACATACCAGGTTATTTGCACTTCAAAACAGTTTAGGAAAGGTCGTCAGAAAGAGTAGTGGCAACCCAGATAGCAGAGGAGTGTGAGGGAAACCAACTACTACACGATGGCCGGTTTGAATACAGAAAGAGGAGGTCAGCAATCGACACAGTAGCAAGGACGATACAGACTATGGAGGACACATGGCAGGAGGATCAAATTGCAGCAGCACTGTTGAGGGATGTGGAAGGAGCATTTCCAATTGAGGCCAAGGGGAATTTGACATGGAGAATGGAAGACATGGGATTTGATGTGGACATGTGCAGATGGGGGGAAAGTGGCATGTCGGACAGGAAGATAAAGATGAAGATGGATGGAACAGAGAGAAAGACAATGAATGTGGAAACCAGAGTGCCACAGGGGTCACCAGTGTCACCTATTCTGTTCGATATTTACATCTTGGAACTGTTTCTCGAAGCAGACAAGGAAGAGCCATAAAAATACTTTGAAGAAAGGAAGAGAGCAACCGAAGCAACCACAGTATCTTTTTTGAATGACATAGTGTGGGTGGTTAAAGAAGAGCACGTCAAAGAGTGTGTCAGAATGATGAGCGCATGCGCAAACAAGATCAGGACATAGGGGAAACGATCACTGTCCAATTCGATATCAGCCAAACTTAGGCAGTGCTATTCCTAAAAATACGGAGCCATCAGGGGAGTAAGGTCGGGTTGGCAGTACCGATAGATTAGAAAAACCAAATCAAGTTCAACACAGTGCCAACAAGGTGGTTAGGAGTACAACTCGACAGGAAACGCAACATCCAACACCACCACGAGGTCGTCACGGCGAAGGCCAAAATGATACTGGGGAGGGGCATATCCATTACTGGAAAGCTAGAACTCAATGCAAGAAACGCCAAGAAAGTCCAAGTTACAACGGTTCAGTCAGTTGCTCTTTATGGAGCGGAACTATGGTGGGATGGACAGAAAGGACAAGAACAGGAAATCCAGAAACTGATGAACAAGTCAGCAAGAAGATCACCGGAATGTTCAAGTTGTCACCAATACCTCATCAGTCACCGAGGCAGGAATCAGACCAGCAGTATCGCTCCTCAACAACAGGACCGGATGATTTGCGAAAATACTGGTCAAAAGGTCAGACGGACATAAAGGAGGATGGTGTATGAATGGATATTCGGGTCTGGCACTGGGATTGAGAGAGAAGGTTGGGGTTGGTGGCATGGTAGAGAAGAGCTCAATCCCAGAATTCAACAACAAAACAATGGCAAAGATGATCATCCTAGGAAAGATGGAGGCCCTCAAGGTGGCGAATGTGATAGAGGAGGGGCTTATCCTGAGGACAGATGGATCAAGGTTGGAAAGTAGAAATGTGGGTAGTGCAGTGAAATGGAATGATGGTGAGGTTTGGAAAGAAGAAAGAAGTGACATGGGGAAAAAAAAAGAAGTGTTTTGACACTGAAGTTTACACCATTATTGTCAGTGTTCAAGGATCCGTGTTGTAGGGGTTATACCAACCAAACGGAGGGTGCAGTGATCGTAGATACGGCGTAACGAAACGAGAGACTCGAATTGTGGATTCACGAAAGTGAACAGTGGTTGGTACTGAAGCTATTGATTGTATTGTAGACTAGAGAACGAGTGAAGAACAATTCTATCCTCCACAAATCCATCATTCTAATATACAGCTAACGCGACGGTCATCACCTAAAGTACTACCACCCACACACACCTCCGCTTGGTTTCGCCAAGCCACATTTCATCCAATCAAATCGATTATCTTCAGAACTCTTAGGCTTCGGAGTTCAGCTATTCTGCTAGAATAGTCTTTAGAAGCGCAAAAACATGTCTCTTCCTGGGAATCTTAATGCCTCCCAGGCCTCGCAAGCGTCAACCGATTATGGGTCCTTTCCTACTCAAGTTCCCACTTATCAACCCTACGATGGAGATGAAGTCATGAATCTCCCAATTCCCCCCAACGTACACATTATCAGTGCAACCATGCCCTCTCAGGACAGCCAGATCGACAACTACGAAAATCCGTCCCAAGACAGCGCACTTGGAGACACGAGACACATCTACGAAACGCCCAGCATGCCAGGAACGATGCCAAGTTCCTACATGGATTACGCGGAAATTCACCTAGAACCATCCACGGTGAGGATGGTGACAGAAGGCGAAAAAGCTGACGATCAGGAAATGTCAGAGTCAGAGACCGACCTCTCTCCTCTCTCCTCCATCGAAAGTACTCCCAGGCAGAAGCCTCGTCTCGAAATGATCCCCGCCACTCCGATAGGAGGCCTTGGAGCCCACTCGGAGCAAATGGGGGGCGCCCTGATACAAAGATTGCAGCAAGCCTCGTCCTCAAGCAAAGTGGTGGAAACCCAGCTGGAGGGGGGGACGGGAATGGATTTGACCCTGAAAAATCGGAACACGGAGGGTGACGACTGGGACAACGAAAGCGACGGGAACGAAAGTGACGAAGAGATGAGGTCACCAACTGCGCTAGCCTATGAGAGAAAGGCAAGTGTCAAGCCAAGACAACCAATAAGGTTTCCCACCACGCCACGCAAGCCGAGAACAGGCCCCAATTGGCACAATCAGTGGGAAGATCAGTCCAATCACGGACAGAAAGAGAAGATCGAAGAATTGATCGGCAAAGTCGACAATATCAGAGAATGGCAAGAAAAGGCGATCCAATTGGCAGAAGAAGAAAAAGCCGAGTGGGGGGCGCTCAGAGATTGGGCGGTACTGAGAACAGAGGAAGAAGGCAGAGCCAAGAAGCATAGGATGGTAATGTCGAGCTGGAAAATGGCGATGGACGCCAGGTATATCAAAACGAAGGGGCAGATGCAGGAAATGAATGACAAACTCAATCGAATCCTTGTGTTCTGCGAAAAGATTAAGAAAGAAGAAAAGATGCCTAATGAGGAAAAAATGAATCAGATGGCAGATATGCTTTGCGGCAGGATGTGCAGTTTTTTCGAAGCAAAGCAGAAAGAAATGGACGAAAAGAAGGTGGTTCGCAGGCAGGTGCAGGAGACCCTAGGAATCACAGATATGGAAATTGAAGCAAGCGAAAAACAGAGGGCCAGAGTGGAAGAGCGAGTGGAGGAGGCCCTGGAAATGGAAATTGACAAACAGGGCTTGGAAAATTCAAAACACGCCCCAACGATTACACCAGGAGGAACAGAGCTAGAGCCAGCGGCACTCGGGAACTCAGCGGCAAAAGAAAAGGCACCGGCACCACCGGCGGTACCAAGATTGATTCAGCTCAAAGGAAAAGCGAAACCTACGCTAATCGCACCACCGAAAGCCCAGGGAAACAAGGCACCAGCAAACGCCCCCAAGGGACCGAAGGCCGAACAGAAGAAGGAGGGGGGAGCCAAGGGAAAGAAAGAGTCGCCCAAGGCACCCGCACCACCACAGCAACAGCAGGCAAAGAAACCAGAAGTCAGAAAGGCAACCTACGCGGAAAAGCTGGCGACGTCGGTAGCAGGACAGAACACGAAGGATGAGGCGGGATTCCAGGTACTAAGACCAAGAAAGGAGAAGAAAGAAGAAAAGAAGGAGGTGAGTGGCCTGGAACCCATACCCACAAACAAAAATACGCTAGAGAACAGGAGGATTACGTTCAGAAGAAACAACGGCCTCCCGGTCTCTTTGAAGAAAGACACGGAAATCGTGACCGAAGTTAACAGAGCACTCTCGGCACGACAGGTCCCAGCACATATCGGAATGACGGGAATCTCGACGAATATGAGAGGATCCATCACAGCGTTGGCTAGGGAGAACGCATCAGCAGACATGCTAATTGTGTTTAGGGAAATTATCGTCACAGCGGCGAGAAAAGTGGACCCGGGCATCATCGACATAGAAAGGAATGAAACCTGGGAGAGGGTAAAAATGCACGGAATCAACTTCGACCAGTACATGGCAAAGAGGTCGGGAGGACTGGAAAAGCTGAGAGAAGAAATCCATGCCAAAAATGAAGGAGTTATTGTTCCCATGGCGATAAGATGGATGGGAAGAGTGGCGGATATCAAGAAGAAGAAAAGAAATGGAGAAAAACAGGCATCTTCGGTGGTGTTCGCCATCAAGGGGAAGAAGATGGCCCAGAGATGCTTAGAGAAGGGGTTGAGGGCAGCAGGGATATGGCACGAAGTAGAGCGTTATGTCAATGCTGGCCCGGACACTTTTTGCAAGAGTTGTTGCGGATGAGGCCACCACGTCTCAAAGTGCGGAAGACTAGGGATAGTTAGATGCATGCTATGCGCACGTACCCACAGGACAGAAGAACACCAGTGTGACGTCATCGGATGCAAAGCGAAGAAAGGACAAAACTGCAACCACAACGACAACAAGTGTGCGAACTGCACGGGAGCACATATCGCCAAGAGCAATGAGTGCCCCAAGAAACGAGAAGCCACCACCAAGGCCCGAGAAGAACGAACCAGCTGGAAAGATCGAAGCCGCATCAGAACGAATGAGGTGACAGGTGAACAAAAGCAAGAAAAAGAAAAGAAAGTCAGAGAAGACGGGGCAGCAAGCACAAGGGAAGCGGAAAAGAAGGTGGGAGCAGAGCAAACCGTCGACAAGGGAAAAAACAATATGCAAGTGGAGTCTACTCAGACAACCCAAGAAAGGCCAACCCAGGAAGCCCAATGGTAAAAATCCTACAGCAAAATTGGGCGAAGAGTAGGGAGGGGACTTTACTGGCGGTTGAGAAGGGAATAGAAATGGGGGCTGATTTGGCAGTAATGCAAGAGGCGTATCAAGGACGAGGGGATGAATACCGAACCACCCACACGGGATACAAGTTCGTTAGAGGACGAAGGACACTGACAGCAATCAGGATTGACACCCGGGTTGTAATCGACGAAGTAGGGGACCTGGGCGGAGAGGGAGATATCCAGGCTTTTTACATCGTCGATGAAAGAGGACAGAAGGTCAGGCTAGTCAACGTATACGATCAGCTTCACCAGAAAAACAATGTTCGATCGGCCACGAGGCCAGCAAGGTCAGCAGATTGGGAAAAGATAATGAAATCAAGAAACATTGTGTTGTGTGGAGATTGGAACGCACACAGCAAAGAACGGAATGACCGATGCACTCAAAGAAGGGACGCAACCTTCCTAGAGGAACTAATTCAGAAGTACGAACTACAAGTTATGAACGACCACGAAGACACGTGTTACACCGTGAGGGACGGCGAAGTAAAAGGGTCAATAATCGATGTCACCCTAGCGAAAGGAGAAGTGTGCAATGACCTCACTGTTGAAACACTAGTCGATGATGACAGCGCGACACTATCCGACCATATGATGATCCAGGTGATGTGGGGGAAGGATTCACAAGAAGTCGGAACTAGTAGCAGAATAACAGGATGGAATATAGACAAGATGGCAGAGAAGGATTTGAAAGAAGCAAAGGAAATGTGGAGGGAGATGATGGCGGAAAGAACAGTCTTGTCGGAAGAGAGCACCATACTGGATTTGGAAGAGGAGGCAACTAAGATTAGAGAAGTCCTAACAGAAGTGCTGAATCGGAAGGCGAAAAAACTCAGGGTGTGTGCCAGATCGAAGCGATGGTGGAACCAAACAATTATTGAAAAGAGGAGGATTTTGGGGTTCTGGAAACGAGAAAGAAGAGCAGGAAGATCAAACGAAGCCAAGGTTAAGGAGGCAAGAAAAGATCTTCGCAGAACAATAAGGGCGGAAAAAAGAAATATGTGGAATACCTTTTTGCAGCAGGCGGAAGAAGAACAAGTGTGGAGAGCATTGAGGTACACAGGTCAGAAAGGAGAGGAAACGGTTAAAGCCTTGAAAAACGAAAGCGGAGAAATGATAACCTCTTGGGAAGAAAAGGCAGAATTAATAAAACAGAGAGGATTCCCGAAACCTTTGGAAGGAATCATCCACGAAGCGAAGAAATATGGAGGCTTCACCTATCTGGAAATCCAAAGAGAAGAGGTTCGCGCAGCAATCTTCGAACAATGCGTCAAGAAGGCAGCTGGGCCAGACAGAATAAACTTCAAGGCAATCAGACTCTTGTGGGGATGGGACGAAGAGAGAATAATAGCCTTGGTTCAGACAGCAATATGACTTGGACACCATCCTAAAGAATGGAAAACAGCGACAGGAGTGGTTATTCCTAAACCAGGAAAACCCGATTATCACTTGGCCAAGGCCTACAGGGTCATCGCACTCCAAAATTGTTTAGGAAAAGTGGTCGAGAAAGTAGTAGCAACGAAAATCGCAGCCGAGTGCGAAAGGAAACATCTACTGCACGATGGCCAATTCGGATGCAGAAAGCAGAGATCAGCGATAGATGCGGTTGGAAGAATGGTACAGAAAGTTGAAGAAGCATGGGCAAGGGGAAAAACCGCATCAGCGCTGTTGATGGACGTGAAGGGAGCCTTTCCGAGTGTAGCGAAGGGAAATCTTATTAAGAGAATGGAAGACATGGGATTCAAAGCCGATGTGTGCCGATGGGTGGAAAGTTTCATGTCAGACAGAAGAGCAGTTATGAGGATGGATGGCAGAGAAGGAAAAGTTATGAAACTCACCACGGGGGTCCCCCAAGGATCACCAGTTTCACCGATACTGTTCGTCATATATATATCAGAACTTTTCGAACAAGTGGAGGCGGGGGTGGAAAGCATGTTGGCACTCTCTTTTGTGGACGACGTGGCCTGGGTGGTCGAGGGAGAGGATGTTACCCAGTGCGTACAGAGGATGTAGAGATGTGCAGTTGGAGCGTTAAGATGGGCCGGAAGAAATGCAGTTGAGTTCGACACCGGCAAGACAGAAGCAATATTGTTCTCCAAAAGACGAAATCACCAATGGTCCAAAGTCAAAATGAAGATCCAAGTTGGAGAAAACAAAATCACATTCAATGAGAAACCCACCAGGTGGCTGGGGATACATCTAGATCGAAAGCTAAGATTCCAACACCATCACGAAGTGGTCATGGCAAAAGCAAAAAAGGCACAGGCCAGAGTTAGAACCATTACGGGGAAGCACGGCCTCAATCCAGCAAACGCCGGAAAAGTCCAAGTAGCCGCAGTCCAGTCAATCGCCCTATATGGAGCAGAACTGTGGTGGGACAACCAAATCGGAAGGGAACAGGACCTGCAAAAGCTGGTAAATCAATCAGCCAGACGCACGACGGGAATGTTCCGAACAACACCAATAGTCCCCCTGGTCAAGGAGGCAGGGGTCAGACCAGCGAAATCGTTACTCAACAACAGACAAAGACGATTCGCAAAACGATTAATCGAAATGCCAGACGGTCTCGGAGGAGGACATATTACGGGAGGGGAGAGTGGTTTGGCAAAAAGATTGAGAAAATGCCTTGGTGTGAAAGGAAAGGTGGAACAAAACACCCTACCGGAATACGAAGTGAAGGCAGAAGCGAAAGTTATCATATCCGAAAGAAAACAAGCCCTGAAGGAAGCACAAGTTACTAGTGATGGGCGTGTCTATTGGACGGACGGATCAAGGTTAGAAGATGGAAGAGTAGGATGCGCGGTGGTTTGGAAGAAAGAAGAAGAAGGAGAATGGAAGAGTGAAAGATACCACCTCGGGAGAGAGAAAGAAGTGTTCGACGCAGAATGCTATGCCATTTCGGAAGCAATAAGGATGGCAGCAGTCAGGTCAGATAGCGAGGAACTTGAGAAGGTCACAGTCTTCTCCGACTCCACCACAGCGATAAAAAGAGTCCAACATACCCAACCGGGCCCAGGACAGAGCATCGCCATCAAGTCGGTCGAACACAACAATAAACTTTTCGCGAAAGGCATCCTAGTGGTGTACAGATGGGTGCCGTCCCACAAAGGGGTGGAAGGAAATGAGAAGGCAGACGAAGAAGCGAAGGCCGCAGCTCTGGGGGAGCAGGGGAGCAAGGCAATAGCAGAAAGATACAGAGGAATGTCACTTGCGAAAATTCAGAGGGAGGTTACAGAAGCAAAGTGGACAGAAACAGAGTCATGGTGGAAGGCGAAGCTCAACAAAAAGGCAGTTTACAGAATGAATAAGAAAAGGAAGATGCCAGTTGAAGTGAGCCTAGCGAGGAAGTCGATCGCGTCGAGGTACCTGCAACTCAAAGTGGGCCACGCACTCACAGCGGTGTACTTAGAGAGGATCAAGAAGAAAGAAAGCCAGGAGTGCTGGTGGTGTCAGCACAAGAGGCAGACGAGAGACCACCTCTTCAAGTGGTGCAGCAAATGGAAGAGACAGCAGGACGCCCTTTGGGAAAAGTTGAAAGTGAAGTGCAAGTGGAAAGAGGGGAGGACGAAGGTGCCAATGTCTCAGGTGTTTGATACAGACGAAGCCGTCAAGCCAGTGTTAGAGTTTCTAGCTGACACAGACGTGGGAAGAGTAACGGGGGTGAAGGAAGGGGACGATGTAGAGGCAGAGGAGGGTGGAAGCAGTGATGAAGAATAGGGAGGAGGTGGGGAGAGGGGCAGAGGAGGGTGGAAAGTTTGTATGTTAGTTTAGGCGGACTGGGAGGAAGGAGATCAGGAAATATGACTTGGAAGTGGCTTTTGTCGTGAAAGTACTTAGGACTAGGTTATGTCATGGCCGCAAGCGGCCGAATACAATATGATTACAAACAAACAAACGGTCATCACCTTTACTCACTCATTCCAAAATCCATCCTAACTTCACCCAACTATCTATGCAACCCTTTCAAACCACAGCATATACCATA
Organism: Trichophaea hybrida; assembly: GCA_015178995.1. Classification (NCBI taxonomy): domain Eukaryota; kingdom Fungi; phylum Ascomycota; class Pezizomycetes; order Pezizales; family Pyronemataceae; genus Trichophaea; species Trichophaea hybrida. Next base: position 4,182 of record WHVE01000677.1, on the reverse strand, counting down.
ACCATCATGCCATATTTACAATGCGACCGTCAAAACCTGTTTCCCCTGTTCACAAACTTGATTCCTTCCATTGACATCTGATTCCCTTTTTTCAAACTTGATTCCTTCCATCGACACCTGTTTCCCTTTTAACAAACCTGATTCTTTCCATCAAAACCTGTTTCCCTTCGTATTCCTGTATATCCTTCATCGGTCCATACTCCTCCTTCATTCCTCACTCGACACAACCGTGACAGATGGAATGCTGTTGACAATGTTCGTTCAATTCCCAATCTCTCACAAACATATTTCTAGAACTCCGAAGCGCATTGGGGCCCTTGATCCGATACTACTGTTTCGGGCAGTCTGTGCAGTCTGAACACTTCCTTGATGTACGTTTCTCCCAGCTTCTGTCCATCCACTGTGTCAGTACAGGGAACCAGATGTTGCAGCTTCATTGAGTGATTGACCACGACCCATACTGCTTCAAAGCCTGCGCTTTCCCATAGTCCGACTATGAAGTCCATGCTTAAGGCCTTCCACGGTTACTCTGGTATTTCTACTGGTCATAGCAGGCCGTGAACTGTCCCATGGCTTGTATTACTTCATTGATGTCAAAGGTTCAGGGCTGGGTGTCGAGGGTTCAGGGCTCGGGGTTCTAGCCGTTATAAAATCCAAAAGCCGGAGCAGCTAAAGATCAGGGATAGCTTGGAACTATGAAACCAAGACTGTACGCAAGAGACTCGATTCCAGAATGACCAAGTATAAAAGAAATGAAAGCCAAAGCTGAGTAATTGTTTTATAGATGAGAGAACGAGTGAAGAAAGAAACATATCCTCCACCGAACGCCTGGTTTATATACAGTAATTCACCCGTTCCATAATACATCTGAACTCCTGCATTCTTTGTTCACCACTTGCATACGATTCAGTCGTTTCCCATTGAACCTGATTCAAAACCTGATTTGATTCTCGTCTTTCTTTAGCCTCCGTTCGAAACCTGGTCTCATTCTCATCATGTGTTAACCTCCATTTGAAACCTGATTACATTCTCGTCGTGCTTCAGCCTGTGTGTGAAACCTGATTTGATTTTCGTAGGGCTTTATCTTTTTTATTATTCACCAATCATCACTCCACCATCAACTGTCACTCAACACAACCATGACAACAACATTCAAAGAATGCTTTGGTTTCACAATACAAAGAACTAAACTATTCTATAGGTTCAAATTACTAAATTTCTCAAACTTCAATACAGGCCCAATGTGTGAACTACATCCAAGGTGTCAGAAATTGCTGCAGACCGAATTGCCAAAGTTACAAAATAGTCAATGGACCAAATCAAACTGAAAGACAGCTGAAAGACAAATAACTATGGCTGCATTTCCAAATATCAAATGTGTTTCCAATTCAGTTTCATCTTTTTGAAGTTGCGTGCATATGAATGTCTGTGTTCATAATTGTACTCATTTGTATTCCCAGTTTTTGAGTTGTACCAACATATGCTCACACTTTTTGTACTTGCAGTTTACTAGTTCAAACCAGTTTATTATACCAGCATATAGGTCTGGACTGTCTGGTACAGTTTGTGGATTCAAACAGTTGGTATTACATGGTTCAATACAGTTTTGAACTTGATCCTGTACCAGTTTGTACTGTTGTGAGGCTTGAGCAGAACTTGGGGACCCCATTGTACAAATAGATGATAACTTGGATGTAGATGGCACTGCAGAAGGTGGAGAGAGCAGCATGGGAGTTGTCCATCCTCCTGTGGTCACTAGGTCAGGAAGGGTGGTAAAGACAGGTCATTTGGATCAATAAATTGCACCCTCTGTGGGTAGTCGGTTTCCGTGTCATGATCGGTCACCCGGTAAAATACGTTATAAGTTCGACCGCCACCCACAGTATGTAGATATGATGTAGCTACGGCAAAGATAAATCTGCTATATAAACTGATGGAAATCTGGCGTCGGTCACACCAGCACTAGCGTTGCCTACGGCTTACAACAATGCAAACGATTACCTAATACAAACTGAGTAAGCATCTACTTCATCTCCCGTTTCTAAATGTATAAAATCACATATGTCCTGACCTCTCATCGCAGGAGGTACCCCCGCTCGCTTCGGCGTGGATTTGCATGATGCAATCGCCCTCTAGCAGCACCGAAACGCATACCAGATATTAAAATACGCGGGGCAGCAGCAGCGACCGCACACTAGAAACTGTTTGGCGGACTGGTAGCAAAGCTGAGTCCTGTGATTTATCTTCACATCAAGCTCTGGGGGTTGGATTCCGAGGCGGGAAGTAAGGGGAACACAGCAAGTTGGAGTGAGGGGTTGGAGGATTCAGTTGAGAAGTGTTTGTTCATCCTTCCTTCTTCACCTCTCGAAACAAATTCCTGGGTTGTATACAAGTATCCGGCTACACCCGTGAACCCTTTCGTAGCCGCCTAATTAACATCCCACTCAATCCTGGCCAACTCCACAACTCTCTACAATACCCGCCTGGACCAAGGCTAACCTCCAATCGCCGCAATCCTTTCACTGTAATACCGCGAGGCATCAATGCTCGCCCCTGATCGCAGAAGCATTACCAGCACCGAAGTGAATTCACTCTTCGAAATGAATCACATCGTGAGCCAGAAGCTGCTATGCAACATCGAACTACGGTTCTTGTCGAGAAACGTGCCGAATGGTGAGCAGATCATGATGTAGACGGTGGATTGGTTAGGGGAGCTGCTGAGGGTGCATTTGTATCCGTTGGGGGCCGATATCGGAGGCAGAAGGACCGCATATGAGACTTTGGGGACTACGGATCCGTTGCAGAAATCAAGCGTGGCGGGGGAGGTGCAGGGGTTGTCGCAGGAGTAATTGGAGAGGATTTGTGCGGGTAATATACCCAAGTTTTGTATTTGCACTCTATACAGCGAAAGCTAAATTATAGTTGTGCAACAATGTTTTGATAGGCAACAACCATGTTTGTACGTATGTAGGATCTGTGAAACTGAGCATCAGAATGTGCTAAAATACGGTGGACTCTCCGTGCGCATCCCTCAGCGTAGATTTAGGCGATGTCTCTTCAAGTCTCCAAAGTGTATCCTGTACGTGTTCCCAAGTAGCTTCCATTGTTGTCATTCCGAACAGCATGCTGTGTGGTGATCTCAGAGTGCGGCCCAAATGCCCCTTGGTCTCGAACTCGAACTCGTACTCATGTCAAACATATCTCAAACTCGTCCATCGATGCGTCTCAGCCACCGTATTCTCACCTGTGTCGCTTAATTTCTCTCAATCACTCCCGAGTTATCACTGCAAAGCACTAGAAACGAGGTACAAGAGTGAGTCGTACAGAGTAAACATCAGTCACCGCATCTCCGACCCAGGTGGCCATAGGTCTCATTAATCAACTCGACTCGATTGCTCGTGAGAGACCCCCACTCACCGGTCGCTGGTAAGAGGGTATGCTGAATTGTTGTTACTAAGTCATAAGGTGTGAAGTGCGTAAAGTCTATCTTGATCTCCCGAATGTATTGTTTCCGCCAATACTGCAGCCGCAAGTGCCAATGGACTACCGTCACTTTAGATGTTGACTCGGACGATGGTGCACAGAGACAACAATGGCAAATGGGAGGTGATTGCAGTTTGGTAGATGGTTATGGAGGAAGAAGTAGATGACATTGTGCAGTAGAGGAAGACACAGAGTTGAGAGACACGGAGTCGACGGGGCGTTGAAGACGGCGCGGAGATACGAGGGTGAAGGACACACGACGGCGGAGGAGACACGACGGCGGAGGAGACATGAGGGCATAAGGGTAGATGGCGTTAAACGCGACAGTAGGTACACGTGAACGAGGGCAACGGCAGAGGACTAGGAGAGACGACAGCAGTGGAATGGATAAACAGGGAGGAGAGAATCAAGAGCAGTGGAAAGATAAGAGCGAGGTGTTAGAGTGTGGGGTGAAAGGCTTCAGGGGTGCTGTACTGTACTCTACTACGAAGTGCAGTAGAGGTACGCACGCTGGCCCATTCTGGAGACACCTTGCGTTCGGGTACCATTTCCAGAGGTCGCCAAGATTTGGATGACCGCCACGGTACGGGTATATCCGTGACGCGGGTACCTTACCTAGTCACCACAGGCTGAAATCACAGCACGTATAAACCTACGAGTCTATCATCGCGAGTCTACCATCTGTAGCCCAAGGAGCTA